>SNQJ01S0144756.1:9150-45517 GCA_010110895.2 Picea sitchensis
TCACGGAGTCGAAAGTTCCGAAGAAGACTGCGGTCATATGAAGAGTGGTCACATGGACCAAAGATATGGCCCAAGGGCTAATCATCATTGAGTGCTATTTCAACATTTCATCATTTCGGGGATCGGGGGATCGAGAAGGCAGAGGTTCTCGACATCAGGACTCAGGAAGTCCCGACACCCGAAATTCCATTTCGAAAAAAGGTCACGGTTGTGCTGAGGCTGTGTGCAGGTGAAATCTCGCACCTATGGCATGCTTGTATAGGTGGAGTTTCATGAAGGACCTGTGGATCGAATATTGAGGTTCCAGTAGGGAATCAAAGGAGTTGATCCGGCTTGAAGGCATTAAAGAATGATCCTTAGACCGGGAGGTCGCGCAGAACCTGCAGAGGTAGGGGATGCTGCACAATTAGTGGTATCAAAGCTACTTTCTATTTGTATACTACAGACAAAGGGAGGCAGAGAAGAAAAAGAGAACTCTGATACACGTCATTAGTGGTATAAGAGCTCAATATCTGTTTGTATATTTTAGGCAAAGGAGGCAAGAAGAGAAAGAATACTCTGGTACACATCAATTTGGTATTAGAGGCAGCCTGTGGAGGCAGGAAGAAGAAGGCAGAGGACTTGAAGCTCTATGGTGATTTTTGCAGGTACACAACAGTTAAGAAGATAGTCTAGTCAACCATAGGGGATGTTGTAAGCACTCAGGGTTGTGGAGTGACAACAACAGATTTTCCAGGAGGGCAAATTGAAGGCAGCGAGATGGATACTGAAGGCCATGGATGAGGTGGAAAGAAGAACCATCAGCAGCAGCCGATCAAGGTTGATATGGATAGAGAACTTGTCAAGATCAGGGCGAGGATGGATGAGCTAGCATTACAGATGCAACAGAATGCTAAGTCGAGATGGGTATACGAATGGCCCATGAAGACGAAAGAAAAATGGCCAGTCAGGGAATTGATGTCCAAAAGACAGCAGAGGTTGTTGGAAATATGGTTGAGGCATGCTAAAAACCTCAACATACCAGAGGAGAAAATGGTCCAGGTGTGTGAACCAGAGGATGGGAGGAACCTCAGTGGTGAGGATGACATGGGATCAGCTGAAGATCTCAAAGACTGCCAAGAGGGAAAAATAGAAATTCCCAATTTCCAGGAGGGCAATGAGATGAGATCACTTCAAGATCTCATAGACTGTCAAGAGGAAATCCAGGGAATTTCATATTTCCAAGAGGGCAATGAAATGAGATCACTACGGGATCTCATAGACTGCCAGGAGGGCAGCAGAGAAATCCCATATTGCCAGATGGGTAAGGGAGAGCAAATGAGACCATGTGAGAGTCTCATGAACTCAAGAGTGAGTTCAGATTAGTAAGGAGTGTTGACAAGTGAAGATTCAGGTGGTTTTATAGGCCATGTGAATGAAGATGATGACAAGTTAAAAACTTACACCATCCAGTAGGAGGATCAGAGGAATCTTCTGATCATTGGAGGAATTGAAATATTCCTGCCACTTAGCTCAGTTGGGGCTAAAACCTATGTTGCAGATGCAGCAACAATAGAAGGACAACTAGTAGAGAATGTCAAGGAATAAGAATCATTGGAGCAAATGTTAGAGGCTTCCCAAGCAGAAGAAGAAGAAGAGCATTCCGAGGAATGGCTCAAAATTTTTAGCCAAGAAGCTGAAACGACTGTGGCATTGGAGCTTGTAGCATAAGAAGTCAGAGAGGAGGCAAACAACATAGATTTTGTTGATCTATGTGAACAGTTAGAAGCCTTGGAGAGAAGGGTGAATGTGCAGATCTTGCACATCCAACAAGTCAAGTTGGAGGCAGATGAAGGAAGATTCCAGTCTGAGTTGAAGTTGGAGGAAGATGGAGATGCACCAGCAAGAGAAATGACAGAAGTTAAGTTGTCAGAAAAGGAAGCTGAACAACAGTTCAGTGAGGAGACTATAGAGCTGGATTCTGTAGCAGAGTGGCCACTTAGTTCCACAGAGGAAAGTAAAGACAACATGGGATATCATAGTGATCAACCCATTTGCAGAAAGAATTTGCAGCAGAGGAGACTGCATGAACAAAGCCAGCCATTGCAGCAGCTGGACGAGGTGGTCGATGAGATCAGGGGGCTGATGATTATATCACAAGAGACTTCCAGCAAGGAGAATATGAGTAGAAGGGAGACTGCCAGAGTAGCAGCAAACCAACAACAACAACAACAACATCAACAAAGAGATGGAGTAGTGAGACAACTCTAAAGAGTTGTTTGGGATCCAAGAGGATTTCAACAGCCATGGTGGAGAGCTCATAAGCAGGAGCTCATGAATTTTTTAGTAGATGAGTATGATGTAGGAGCATCTCTCCAAGTCATCCATGCACCAGCCATCCATCCCACTCAACACATTCAAAGCGCGCATTCAAGGAAGAGAGGTGCCAACCCTCTCACATTTTGAATTTGAATCAAAAGCATTTAATGTATGTAAGTCCATGGAGCCATAGAGCCATGCCTTTGAGCATGTCCTAGGTATAAGTATCCCATAATGGTTGTAAGGCTAAGATCTAGATCCAATCTAGACTAGACAATCATTAATTGTAAATTCAATGTAATTGAATAGAGTAGGTAGCTTGGAGGGAAGAGCTCGAAGAGCCCCCTCATGTAAAAGATGTCTTTTGATCTTGTTTAGAGTAGAGAAGTGCAAGGTAGCAAGAGTTAGAGAAGAGACCAGAGAGGAGGAGCCGAGACTCTGTAAAATCATGAGCTCAGGAACACCTTGTAAAGGAGGCATTTGATATTAATACTAACCAGAGCAGTTTTTCCCGCATATTGTTTGTGTTGTGTGAATGTCTATGTGTGTTCTATTTATGCTATGAATGTATGTTGTATATGTGCGTTCACAAGGACATATAGGTTCTTCTATCTATAGAGTTCTTTGATTTTAGGTTGGAGTTCTTTGAGGCTTCATGCCAAGAGGGTGTGATAGAACACTGCGGGTTCTAATAGTCGGTGCTTAGAGAGCACTTCCAATTCTTCAGAATTTGGACAAGGACATGCTAGGAGGGCACACCAACTGAAATCATTGACTCAAAGGAAGACCTCAAGGTTGTTGAATACCTTGGAGGTGAGACTGTGTAGAGGAGGACATGGTAGAAGACATAATCTCTGAGGAGTTCCGTAGAGCTCTGACAAGAGGGCATTGAGCAGGTGCATAGAGTGCACAGAGGAACTCTGTTGAGCTCAAGAGGAAGATAGAACTACTGAGGGTTCTATAGAGATTTTCCAGGAGGGCATTGAGCATAGGCACATAGTACTGAGGAGGAACTCTGCTGTGAGTTCATTGAGAAATAGAATCACTGAGGATTCTGGACACTCTACTAGGAGGGCATTGAGTAGGTGCCAAAGCGCACAGAGATAACTCTTTGAGTTCAGAGATTGATAAGAGTCCAAGGAGGGATCTTCACAGGGTTGTTGAACACCCTGTAGACTCAACAAGAAGTTTTCTTGAGCAAAGGAGTGCCAAGAGGGCATCAGATTCTCCATCTGAAAGAGAAGGAAAAATGATTAATTCCTTAGAAGTCGAATCTACAGGAAAATCTCAAGAGGGGTATCACCATTTTGCATGTAAAGACTCTGCAAGGAGCACATAAGTCAAAGAATCCTTGGAGAATTCAAGGAGAGAATCTCAGGAGGAGTAGTGCTTTTATGCACAGGTCATAGCCGCAAAGATCGTAGAGGCTGAAAGAGAGAACTCTTTGGAGAGTTTAGAATCCCAAAAGCTCATGAGGGACAACGTCTTTGAGAACGTAGGAGAGATCCAATGGTGTAGAGCTCACAGAGGAAAAGCAAAGGTCGAAGCCTTTGGAATTTGGAAAATATTCCAAAGTTTGGGAAGAAAGCACATGCTCAACAGGAGGAGCATAGCTGTCATCGGATCAGCCGAGAAGATCTAGATCGTGGATTCGTTTCCAGGCAGTGTAGGAAGGGCGCAGTGGAAGAACACGTTTGAGTCATCAGATCTAGGTACATGGACCGATATACATCGTATCTATGGAAAGCTGCATGAGGTTTAAATCCTTACGCGTAGAGCAGAGAATCCGAAAAGTCCCGACAGGGTAGAGGTATCGGGATTTCGGACTTCAGGAATTCAGAGGTTCAGAGGATGAAGGAATGGATACTAGGAATCACAGGTCTTGAAGTCTCGAAGGTATTTGATATGTCCACCTAAGAAGGACAGGTGTCACTAGATCCTTTTATATCAGGGATTCAGACATTGGGAAGTAGAGAAGGGAGTCTTTTGGCTTCGCTACTAGTGAAGTCCCGAAACGATTTGGACCATCCATCTGTGGAGGACACGTGGAGAAGATCGAGGAGTCTATCGGGATTCAACATTTCGTGAATCTTGAATACTAAGAGTGAGGGCTCACAGAGTCGAAAGTTCCGAAGAAGACTGCGGTCATATGAAGAGTGGTCACATGGGCCAAAGATATGGCCCAGGGGCTAGTCGTCGTTGAGTGTTATTTCAGCATTTCAACATTTTGGGGATCGGGGGATCGAGAAGGCAGTGATTCTCGACATCAGGACTCAAGAAGTCCCGAAACCCGAAATTCCATTTCAGAAAAAGATCGTTGTTGTGTTGAGGCCATGTGCAGGTGAAAGCTCACGCCTGTGGCATGCTTGTACAGGTGGAGTTTCACGAAGGACCCGTGGATTGAATATTGAGGTTCCAGTAGGGAATCAAAGGAGTCGATCTGGCTCGAAGGCATTAAAGAATGATCCTTAGACCAGGAGGTCATGCAGAACCTGGGGAGGCCGGGGGTGCTGTGTCATTACTATGGAAATTTAAATTGATGGAAGTTCTGAAGGAATTTTTCATAGATGAAGGGCCTTCTGGGAGGAAGTGTCAAAAAAGACTTGGAGTCAAGCATGAGGTTGAGTCTGAAGGGAGGAATCCAATGACAAGAGTCCAAAATAAAAAGACCCTTCAGATAAATTGAGACCATTCTCAACCATCATGTTATTTTGTAAAGATGTTATTTTGTAAAGGTTCTTTCGAAAGATCTCGTTTAGAAGAGTTTCAATGGTATCAAAAGGGAATATTCTTCGATACTGTCTTTTCGCAGTAGTGAAACTTCCCCGATCTTCTGAAATCTAAATGAAAAGTTATGATGGTATCGAAAGGGAATATTTTTCAATACCCTATTTTTGGAGAAGTGAAACTTCCTCGATATTTTGAACTTTGAATGATAAGTTATGATGGTATTGAAAGGGAATATTCTTCGATACCCTCTTTTCAGAGCAATGAAACTTCCTCGATCTTATGAAACCTAAATGATAGGCTCCGAAGATATAGAAAAGAGAATATTCTTCAATACCCTCTTTTCAGAGTCCCATTTGATCTCGATTCTTCAAAACTTCGAATGGGAACCTCCGACGGACGGTCCAAATCTATTCTGAATTGAGATCAATGATGCAAATTGCCACAGGTAAAATTGTTCCACAGTTTAAAAAAAATGAAGTCTAGAACCATTTTCTTATTTTTTCCATAACAAGAGTAGATTAAGTCATATTTGGATGAAACTTATGGTTTTTTTCTATAGATATGGACTCTACAAAAGTTCCATAGAGGGTCGTTGTCCATTTTTACTTGGATTTGTCAGAAATTGCAAAATAGTGTTTTTTAAATATCTGGGTCTAGGTCATTGGTAGAGGTCAAGATTAAGCTTAAATTCATTGAGAGTGTCTATAAAGAAAACACATAAATAAACCATGAATGAACTGAATAAATCGTAAGGGGATTAGAGTGGGGATGTTGAAATAGGCCAAAATCCATTATTTTGGGCCACGTTTTTGGGATTTTCGAGATGTTTGGAGGAAAAGTGACCCCAGATCACAAAAATGAAAATTTTTATTTACTCATCAATAAAAACAACTTTGCCTTAGTGAAAATTTTATAGAAGTGCACAAATTGAGAGATAACTAGTTTTGCTAAAAATTCAAGTCTGGGAAAATAGGTGAAAAAGGGAAAAATTGTCATTTCCAGATTGCTGCAGTTTTTTACTGGAGCATCATATTGAAAATATGAGAGTTATTATAAATTAATTTTCATTATTATTATTTATTCCTCATACAAAAGTTTCTCTAGTTCCTGATGTATTTTCTTCTGCAGTTGACCAAAGTTGGCATTTCAATAAAATTACACCAGTGGAGAAAATGCACAAATGGGATGAAAGTGGTTTTTTTCAGGAAGCTTTAAATTTCACCTCAGAGATCGGATTAGGGAATGAGTATAGTCCTTGGAAATATGATTAAGAGGAGAATGACTTGGAATTAATATAATTTGGGGAATTGTGATATAATTCTTCATGAATTGAGTAGAAAAAGTACATGTAGCCTTAATTGACAATTTTTTTTTATAATATGTATAATTCTAACAAAAATGATTGCTTGCATATTTGGAATAATTAAAGGTATAATTGGATAAATTTAAGTCTAGGATTGGATATTAGAGTCATGGAATAATGAAAACGTTTGTAGAAGTTGGCTAAGGCAATAGAAAGCTACATGGAAAATAATGAAAAATGGATAAAGAACTCAAGAAGAGTGAAAAAAAACAATTATTCAGCTACTACAAAGTTTGAATGAATTGAAAGACACAAAAACAAAAATACTCACATAGGACATGAGACCAACAGGTGAAGAATGGCATTCATGAGCATAGAAAAGAAAATTAAGTTTCCATAGCTTTGAAGGTAGAGGGGTGTAGATAGCTGCAAAGATTGATGTGAAAGAGAACGAGGAGCTTAAGAGGTGATGTCTAAATCATATATACGTTCCAATAACATGAGTGCTTGAGAACGATTTTCCATGTATAAATTTGTTACCTTGTCTAAAATTACTCAGAGAAAGAAAGCCACTTTTGATATCAAAGTTCACAATGGAAGCATGATACCAATGCAAAGAAATTAGAGATAGAATAATAAATGCTCTTTCGCTTGAAAAGTGCTACTGAATGAAAATAATCTTCCATTAGAAATGTCTTGAGTGGGGAAACTATGGATTCACAGGAAATTGTTAAATGAAGTAAAGAAAATTATTTCTACAAAATTGAAAATCTAATGGACAACTAGAAGTAATAGTAGGGATGTAGAATGAGTGTGGGTAAGTTGATTCAAGGATGTTGTGGTAGTAGAGTAATGGAATGTTGTGAGCTACCTCATTCTAAGGTGTTGGAATGTTTCATAAAGGTAAAATTTTGTATATGACTACTTAAGAGAAGTTGTTGCAAATAGAACACATCGATTGGATTGCAAAATGGCCAAGTGGAACTTGGATGGAAAGTGTTCATACAATGAAATAGTAATATAGATGAATAAAATGGGAGCACATAAGGCAACAATAATATGAATAAATTCAAGGAAAACCAGCTACAAAACAAACAAATAAATAAATAAGTTAATTTAAACATAAATGCACTAGAGTGAATGATGCAAACAATGAAGTTAGATGCATTAGTAGGCATGCTAACATTGAATGTTTGGTGCATATGGATGTGCATTTGTGCATATGTACATTCTTGGATATGCATATGGAATGCTTGTGGACTTATAATAGTCTGTTGTTATATACTTGCAATAATGATGTTATGGAAATTGAATATGACTAATGATAGATTATGTATTCAGGAAAAATGGCATATCATGGCTAAAGATGTGGATGTTGCTATTGTTGCTTATGAATTCCATGTATGTGAATACCCATGATGGTGGTAGGAATGGTAATCAAAAGGATGGAAGAGGAAGGTTGTGAGATTCTACAAATACCAGTTGATTAGATAGCATCAAGTAGGTTGATAACAACCATGGAGGTATGCATTTAGTTTCTTCTGATGCGTAAATCTTGAAGGGAATTGAGCTAAGAATTCTATCAGTTAAATTTCCAAGATTTAAATTGATATGTAATGGTCGAAGGCCTAGAGCATGTAAATGTTGATGATGCTAGAATGCATTGAGACAAAATGTTAGTTTTATATTGTGTAATTATTGGTTATGGAATCATAACCAGGTCAATTCAGGAAACATACACTTGCTACAACAATGAATACCCATAGGGCTAGTCATGTGTGAGACCATGATATGGTTGGATATGGGAGGGATATAGTGCTATGTGAGTGCTCAATGGTTTCCCTGTATAGTTGATGTTTGGACTGCAACCTCCTTGTTGACACTGAAGAGAACTTAGGAATTATGTTTCCTCGTGTTGTGTATGGGTTGAAGAGGAGGGTATCCAAATAGTCGAGTAGTACTTGGAAGAGTTTGAATGATGTGTTGAGGCATTGGCTACACCTTCCAAGTCACCATGGCGGAGTGTATGACATAGTTATGTGGTATTATGTAGTCAATGTAGGGATGCATTGTGGATATGTGGCCATGGGTATTGACACATCGATTGTTATTTTATTAGTAATTATTTCTTACATTATGAAAAGAAAGTGGTGTTGTAAATGCATAATGAATGATAGCTACATTATACTAATATGAATACTAGTTGAAGGTGATTGAATTGTTGTTTGTTACAATTCTGAGATCACTTTTGGGAGTTGTTGAAAATGTTACAAGTGGTATTAAAGGAATTATTGAATGCATTACGAGGAAATCATGTATATATATGAAATATAAATTATTACACTAAAAACTGAAATTATGTGAGTAGGTCTAACTCATGAATTTGAGAACACTTATGGAGATGTTAGGTAATGTAACAAAAAGTTGCAAGTTAGAGTAGTTATATAATGGTGAATTACAGAAAATATTTGTTGAGGGAACAGAGTAATAAAAATATTGATGGCTAAAAGAAAGAAAATATTGGTTGACAATACATGTGTAGAGGATGATGGGCTCATTTTGATTACTAGTTGGATTAATGGAAGTGATTTAAATGGTGTTGTAATCAATTCTGAGAACACTTTGTGAAACATTGTAATTGTTTCCATGAAAGTGTATATTTGTTAAGATGTGCTAACAGTTTGTTTAGATGAGTGTAATTTGAGGAAATTACAGGTAGAACATTTTTGGATATGATAGTGACATAAGCCTTAAGGAACACTAGTCTCTATTTCCGGAAGATACAAACATTGTGAATAGAAGACCATGTCTGGAAATTAAAATTTTTCCTGTACAAAACAGTTTGAGAATTATAATTTAAAAATCACTGACAATTTGTTTGGATGGGTATAAATTGAGGAAATTGTAACAATAATGGTCTTGGATATGGTAGGGATGTAAACCCATAAATAATACCAATGAAGGGTGATTCAAGAGCCAAATATTATGAGTAGAAAATTCATGCCTGGAAATTTTATTTTCCTGTATAAAATAGATTTCAGAAATTAGTAGTTACAAATTGTTATGTTATGCTAACAATTTGTGTCAGGATGAAAGGTTGAGGAAATTGTAGGGAGAATCGTCTTGGATGTGGTATGGATTTAATCCCATAAATAATAATAATTCTTGTTGCTACAAGAGCCAAGCATTATGAGAAAAATCCTCATGCCCGAGGAATTTTATTTTCTATCTATAAACAGATTTGAGAAATTAAAAATTGTTATGATGTGCTAACAATTGGTTTGGTTGATTGAAGGTTGAGAAAATTGCAGGAAACATGGTATTGGATATGGCCTTGTTTTAATCCATAATAAATATTGATGCCCCCAGTTTCCAGAGCCAAACGAATTATGAGTAGGAAGCTCATGCTTGGAAAATTTGTTTTCCTGTCTAAAAAAGATTTAACATTTATGATTGAAAATTGTTATAATGATATCTCATGATGAATCTATGTGTATAATATAGATGATATGTTGGATATGGAAGCTGGAATCTTGGGAAAAAGAGCACTAGAAGGAAATAAAGCTCAATGATGAAGACATAGAGAAACAAAAGTCCAATGGACTTGTTTGCAGCTGGAGTTCTTGGAGCCACAACACTATAACTTCTTGGACAAGTGCAATGGAGCCCCAGAGAGAAGTGGAACAACTTGAGGGACTGCATGGAAGAGAAACTGGTTCATTTATTTAGGTTGTGTAGGATGATATGGAAGGACAACTTTTTGGTTGGAATTCTTGCTAGAAATATAAATTCTAAATATCATTATATATGTTTTGGGTTGGAATTCCTATGTATGCATGTTTTATTTTAGGCCAGAGTGCCTAGAATTTTAACAATATCAATATGGTGTTGTGCACTAAGGATAGTGTCAAAATAAGTGGAGGGGGATATAACACCCTAGGTTTAATCCCTATGAACTATAATGTATTATGTAAATGTGACATTATGCCGGTGATCTGGTAAAATTGGAAAGGGGTCGAAGTACCTAGAAATGCGATATATATTTATATATATATATAATACATTGTTTTCTAAAAGATGGACAAGGACAAGAGATAGGGGGATATGATTCCATGAGAGAGGGGGTTAAAGGGGCTAAGTCTTTTTATTATATTTTATTTACCCATATTGGTTTTAATTGAGAAAATTCATTACATGAGCTTCTTGGGGAGGCCATGTGGTTCTTGGTTCTTTAAATTATATAAACCTTGCATGTAGGAGTTTTTGGGGTTGTTCTTTGTTCCTCTCCATTCACTCTTACATTCTTCTCACTCTTTAATTTTTGGTTCCTCATTCTTGCTAATTTGTGTTCTCTTGGTATGAGCATGAAAACAAATGGTTTGAATAGGAGAGCTATTACTGGATGGTTGTAATAAATTACTGATCATTCCAGTTTAGAATGGATGCCTATGGGCATAAGATTGATGGTTTTTATGAATGAATTGTTCATAGATAAGAATCCTTAGAGCTTCTAACATGGATATTTCCTGACCAGTAGCACTGGAGACCTAGAGAGAAATGGAACAACCTAAGGGGCTGCATGTTAGAGAAAAGGGTTCATTTATTTGGGTTGTGTAGGTTGAAGGGGAAAGAGAGATGAAAATTAGGATTGTTGTTGGTTGGGAAAACCTAAGAAATAATTAGACAATTATTGTTTGTTTTAGATTTATCCTAGGACTCGTCCTTGTGGATTCATAGCTCTGGCTCAGGGGTGACCTGTTGTTGAGAATTGGAAAAAAAAATATCTATGGTTGGGAGGAATGTCCTTGGTCTATAGATAATTGGTGATGATTTAATTAAAGATAATTTCTCTATGTGTTTTCTGTATATTTATATTTCGTTGTGTATTATTATTATCTATGATATTCATATTTATAATGTGCTTGCTTGTTGGTTATTTTTGTGCATGGCACGATGTCCCTTTATTGGATGGTTTAGCATGAATCTTTATTATCCCATGTGTGGTTAATGAAATCTTTCATTCTTATTTTCGAATTAATTGTTATCAAAATTCGCAATCAGTTTTCGAAGTGTGGTTTAAAGTAGTGTGTCTAGTTTGTGGGTGGCTAGGTATGTTAAAAATATTCTTGTATGTCTTTCCTAAAGATAGCCAACAACTTGCTTCTGCATTCACTTTCCTTGTGTCCAAAATTATTGCATATGTGGTATTTGTGATCATTTAGTAAAGGAGATAAGGCGTTATTGAAATAATTGTAAACCATATCCTTTTGAGGTTTGTTGAATCTCTTTCCTATACTTCTGTTATATCTAAAAACTATGCAACTCACAAACTTATGTCCAAAGTTTTCCCAAGAGAAACAATATCCATAGAAAGAATTTGGATGCCTTGGAATGAAAAAATTACTTGTAGGAATCAATATTTGTCTACCAGCTTGATGAGATTTAGGAACATGTTGCTTCCTTGCTTCATAGTTGGGCTAAGTTAGTTCTGAATTCTTCTTCTTTTCATATTTTTCCTTGTTAGGATTATTATTGTTTCCCTTGAGAGAATTTGCATAGCTTGTAGGCTTCTCATTGGTTGTCATGCTAGTGCTTGAATCACCTTTGACAATTTTTAGACTTTCGTTATATCCCAACCCTGTCTTGTCATCTGGTGATCTCTAATTGCTTAGAATGTTATCTAGAGTTTTAGATCCTTTTATGAATTTTATTTGAGTCTTGGATTTCTCTAGATCTTTTCTTAAGGCGACTATTTATTCTTCTAGTTTATCGCATATATTCTCCTTTTCTTTTATCTAATTTATCAATACTTCTTCCTTCGTTTTGGCTTATTTTAGCTAAATTTTGAAGATGACTTTTTCTTCACTGACCTTATTATCTTTTTCTTTGAAGGCCTACAATTTTTCTTTTCTTAGTATGTTCTTTTTATTGAATCGAGATATTTCCTCCAAAGAACTAATGAATTCTCCTTCCATGTCTACTATGGCTTCACACTCTTCTGTGTCTTCTTGATCAAATTTGTGGTGTTCCAAAGCCATGAGAAGTTTTTCATCCTGAATTAGATCTAGCTCATATTCTTCTTCTTCATAGTTGTTGCTATCCTCCTTTGAATAAAAACTATTCCTTTTAAAATAATTTTTAAAATTGCTAGGTTTATCCTTTCCTTTTATTTCCTTTTCACTGGTGTTATTTCCTTTAAAAGGACATTTAGAGGCAAAATGACCAACTTTACCACATTGAAATCATTTAAATGGTAACATGCCTTTATATTTTCTAGAGCTCCTCTTCAAATTCCTCACAAAGTTAGCTTCTTCTTCATCTGAGAAGTGTTATGATGAATCATGATCTTGATATGTTGATGGTTTGACTTATAATTTTAAGACTGTATCCTTTAGATCTAGTTTTTCTTTCCTATTTCTCATATCATAAGTAGTCATAATTCCATGGAGCCTATCGATAGTCAGTTTGTCTAGTTCATGCATTTATTTTGTAGTTTAGACCTTTGCATCAAGTCTTGAAGGAAGAGATCTCAGTACCTTTTGAACTACCATAGCTTCTTTAATTTCCTCTCCTAGTCCTTTCATGGTGTTTGAACTCTCATCCACTATGAGAAAGAAACCTACAATATTTTCATCTTCACTAATTCTTAGGATTTTAAACTACATTATGTGAGCTTGAAGTTTGGCCAAATTTACTTTCTCATATCCTTCATAATTGCTTACCAGTTTGTCCCATATTTCCTTTGTGGATTACAACTACATCACTTTAACAAATTATATTTCTGCAATTCCTCCTTGGATAGCATTCATAGATTTTTCATTACTATATTAATATTTCTTACCATCTTCATTATTTGGAAGAGTAGTTGGGATTTTATAACCATATGCCACACTCTTCCATACTTCCATACCAATAGACATCAAGTAGGTCTTCATTCTGATTTTCCAAAATGCAAAATTTGTTCCATTGAATAGAGGAGGTCTGTTGAAAAAGAATCTTGACTAGCCATACTTTATGTGTGATCTTCCCTCTAGCTGTTAGACTATAATTGAAGGAACATGTGCTTCTATACAAATTTTTGATACTCACAACAATACTAAGAGGGGGGGTGAACAACATTACATTAACCTTCTTTATTTTTCTTTCCTTTAAACCATTTAAGTTATTTAGAAATGCACACTTAATGACATGTACAAGAATGAATCAAAATAGTCATCTAAGATATTTAGGAGTGCCCACTTAATGACAGATAAAAGAAGAAATCAAAACAACATAGTGAACATAGTACATAAATATTTTTACATGAAAACCCAATGCGGGAAAAATCCATAGAACATCTTCTTTATGCTCTTCTGAAAGCATGAACTTACAAGTTATAAATTTTTAGCTCAACAAGAACCCATTTGTTGTAGAAAAAGAGGATACCAATCCTCTCAGGCACCAACCTGTCACAGATTATGAGGACACCAATCAACTCAGGCACCAACCTGTCACAAAAATGAGGACACCAACCCTCAGTGAGATTCAACTCACCCTAACACCACCTACCACCTAAACTCACATAAAATGTTTTACATCACTAAATGTTTCAACACATCGATATATTTTGCATTTATGTTCCATGTGAATTGTTAGGGTTATCTTCCGCCTCACTTACGTTACACGCATCCACAATCGGAACACTTCCATACTTACATACTAATTTTATTGATTTACCTTCATGTATGTGGATAGCATAATAGTTACAATGTGGACGGCTTTGACCACATAAAAATCATTTCAGTTATGATTTTCTCTAAATAAAGTATTTGCTGGAGTGTTCATTGTGTGAAGAAACTATAACCATATTTAAGTCACAATGGAGTTACTGGTTACGTATAAATAAAGGAGAGTATCTAGATGTTGTTGGATTCTTGAGAGGGGGGATGAATGGGTAATAGAGTAATTTAATACTTTTTTAACCATAAAATTCAAATGTTATATCGATGTAGACGTATATCTACAATTGATTACCAAATTTCAAATCACTTATTACTTTTGTATATATGTTTTCATCCTTATACTTTCAAGAAATGCATACTTTTGTCCATTGAGCTGTGGTATTCCATTTTATACAAGTTGTTGCTCTCTCCATGATCTGCACCTTTCAGTGGTTAAAAGCTGATTTGAAGGGCCACTCTAATACCAATTGTTGGATTAGCAGGAGGGTGGTGGTAATCACTTCCATACTTATACTAATTTTATTGATTCCACCTTCATGTATGTGGACGCATAATAGTTACAATGTGGACAAACTTTGACCACATAAAAATCATTTCAGTTATGATTTTCTCTAAATAAAGTATGATGGTTATATTGTGGAAAAACTATGACCATATTAAAATCCTGTCAGTTACAATTTTGTATAAATAAAGTATCTAGATGTTGTTGGATTACTGAGAGGGGGGGGTGAATCAGTAATAGAGTAATTTAATACTTTTTAACCATATAATCCAAGTGTTATATCAATGTAACATTATCTACAATTGATTGCCAAATTTCAAATCCTTGTGCCTGTATATATGTTTTCATCCTTATGCTCCGAAATGCATACTTTTGTCCATTGAACTGTGGTATTCCATTTTTATACAAGTTGTTGCTCTCCATGATCTACCTTTCAGTGGTTAAACTGATTTCTGAAGGAACCCACTCTAATACCAATTGTTGGATTACTGAGAGGGGGGGTGAATCAGTAATAGAGTAATTTGATCCTTTTTAGCCATATAATCCAAGTTTTATATCAATGTAGCATTATCATCCAATAACTTCAAAGTAAATAAGAAATGGACAAATGAACAATCATACACATACATAGTACACCAGTGTTTTATGTGGAAACCCAAAGATGGAGAAAACCACAGAATGATTTTTCTTATATGTCTTGAAGAATTACATTCATTGGAAGCACCAAATTCCTTTGTTTTCTAGCTGCAACTGGAATTAGGCTCCAACCCCCTTGTTTCTAAGGCTACAACCTCAAGGAATCTCCAGTGCCCCTATTCTCTGGCTACAACCAGAAGGAGGCTACAACCCCCTATGTTCTCTGGATACAACCGAAAGGTGGCTACAACCACCTGTCCTTGCCTCGTCCAACTTCCCTGAAGTAGAAGTAGAATGATGGAACCACTATCACACTATCAATGTGAGATATATCGCTGTAAACCTATACCAATAAACTTGAACAATGCATTAACCATGCATCAACATGTACCTCAACCTGTAATCAACCTGTACCATAAACAAGTGCATCCAACCATGTACCAATCATGTCTCAACTACTCATCAACTATGATTCATCAATATGTGCCAACATCATCAACTGTAGACCTCATATATGTGCCAACTCATCAACTACTTGTCTCAACCATGTACCCAACATGTACCTTAACCAAAATCCCTCATCAATTTCATCATCCAAATATGATTTGTAACTCTGTAATAGATCTAGTGTATTTGATCACATACCCACAAACCTTCCTTAAATTTAACAACAACAGACTAGCATTTTTATCAAACTTTACTTTAGTCTCACATGACTAGTTTTGGATTAGTCAACAACCCTGACTTGAAATAATCATAACTATGTACCTGTAATGAATAAATATTTGAAAATGATATACAATGTTCTTTAGTGTGTTTTATGCAATTCCTCCAAGTTTCACTACTTGGAACCTCTCAGAAAATGAGTTATAGAAAAAATGACATATCTTGCTGAATTCTGGCTTATTTTAGAGAGAGACCTTGTAGAGCATGCCCCACACATAATATTTTTTGAATCGATATGAAAATTTTACACTACATACTACATACTATAATATAACTAACACATTTGTTCTTACTGAATTTGGATCTATTATGAATAAGTTATGACGTTTTTACCCGAAACACCTGCTTTAGACTAGTTTCAAGACTAGCCACAAACCCTATTTTCCACGGAGTGTAACTCCAAAAATACAACAACCCACAAGATTAATTTTTTACCATAGATACTTGGATATGTTTCCTCAATGGACTATCAATTTCACGGTCTGAATCATTCAAGAAAAATAGTTATTGTGAAAATGGTGAGATGACTTGTAAATAACATACCTTAGAAAGCATCATCAAAAGAATTTATCCTCCCTTGAATTTCGGCCTTCTTTTCTTCACCTTCCCTCTGAAATTTGGCTTAGATATCCTTTGGTTACCTGAGTCACCTATATATATATTCAATATTATCAATTGTGATGTAAAATGAGAGAGCCTTGCCTCTTATTTATACTCTCCATATTCTAGGTCACTTAACCCATTTCTAGGTCACTTAACCTATTTTCCTCATTTTTAGGGTTAACCACTTTCCATAATTTAAAGTTCTCCATTACTTTATCATTTAAATATTCCTCCTTGACTTTGTCACCTCACTTTATCATTTAAATAATCTTCTTTGATTTTGTCACTTCACTTTATTATTTAAATAATTCTTCTTGATTTTTTCACTTTACTTTATCATTTAAATAATAATTTATTCTTTGCAAGCTCTTTGACTTCTTTGAATTTTTGGGGCTTCAAGCCAACATATGAGGGTCCTCCAACTTCGTAAGGCCATAACTCTCAAACCGTTGTTGCACCTCTTTTGTCACCTAAATGAGCAAAATAGGGGTGCTTACAAGCCCAGTTGGGTCAGCTAGGCAAGACAACAGTAGAGGAAAGAGTTAGAAGTGTAAAGCATAAAAGATAAGAAAAGAATTAAACTAAGAAGGATAAAAGAAATTAAACTATAGTGCATAAGGACATTAGAAAAAGAAACAAACAAGACTCATGCCACCAATGGAAATGATTATATTAGTGGAAAGAAAACACCAAAGATAAAGGGAGACTTTGGGTCCCCTCTTCCTCCAAGGGAGGGCTCTTGGACCCCCAAATATTGAGGTCTTCTCAAAATGAGGAACTAGAATGAAATGGTGAAGAGAATCCAAAGCACATTCAATCTAGAGGTGATATGAATGGCTAAATGAAATGGTGCTAGCGCACTCTTGATGAGGAAAGAGGATCCTCCAAGAGAATATTAGCAGCATAACAATACAAATGAATGCCTTGAAAATGTAGTGCACCCATGGCCTCATTTTATAGCATAACTTTGAGGCATTATTCAACCAACTTTTAGTGTGAACAAGGGGCCATTTAGGGAACTCTTAGGTCTTTGACCAACCACCCAGTTGGATTCAGCCGAGATTTGGATGTCAAATCAACATGGAAGCTGAACCAGAAGTGGGTGGTAGGCCGACCAATATCATAAATGCGTCGTTTTGAGGGATGCACAGGTTTTTGCATCCACAGTCGCACATCGTGTGCATGTGCATTTTTTCCTGCATTTATGAATGGTGCATGTGCATGCACTCCTTGTGTAGTCTTAGCACATGCTGATTTTATTGTTGATTGTATAGTTTTGGGCCTTTTGGAAATGCATTTTTGGTCATTTTTGGTCCATGGATGAAATAATAGTTTTCTGAAGATGTTGGATTCCTGTAACCATTTGCGGATGAAATTTTAGTGATAATAGATGCCCCCTTATGTATGAGGTTAGGAACATATGTATAGCCTAAATACATCAATGTTTCTTCTACTAAGAGTACCATTGTAAGAAAGAGCGATGAGGAGAGTGTTAAGAGTGATCCATTGGAGGGAGAGGGGAACCTGTTCGCAAAGCGTAAAAAATAAAACTGTGTGAAAATGAGGTGGGCATGCCCCATGCTCGTGTCATGTAACTTAAAAAGGTGTAATACAATAAATGAAGCTGTGTGTTGGTAGATATGAATGAAGTTCCCTCGAGGGTGGGTTGATAATAGCAGAGGACAATTCTGATGGTGAACAAACTCTGAAAAGAGGTGATGACACCTATAAGAAGTGTCAATGATTCATAGGCAATGATGGCCTAACAATGTTTAGAGGTCTTCGACAAATATAAAAACAACTGCAATAGTCGCAAAGTAAGACCCACCGCAACATGAGAAAGTGTTGAAGTCGAATGTCGTGGGGGTCAACGACAACAAAAGGAAATGATGGTTCTCTCTGTGCCATCTGAGACTCCTCATTATGAAGGTAACAAGAGTCAAGATATTGTCGCCCGTCTGGAAACTGTGCTGATGTCAACAGAAAGGGAGACATGACTCCAAGAAGCAGAGGGATTCATGAAATCCATTGGATGAGATCAGGAACTAATGAGTAACATGGACGAAGTCAGAGAGTGGTGAGACTCGAGACTTCCCTTGGTTGGGGATAAAGGGGGTGTGGCAGCAACTGTAAAACTAGACCTAGCATCAGGGGGATGACTAGGTGTGGGTTAGATGGTTTCAAAGGTGTGACAAAGTGGATAAACTCAGAGATCACGGGTAAACATATGGTGAGATACTCAGGTTTTATGGACAATATCAACAGGAGTAGAATATAATGGATTCCCCAACCAAGGGTGACATGGGTTTCTTGGCCAAAAGGAAGAAGGTCATCAAAGGTGACGACAAAAAAGATATGTAAAATGTTGGAAAAAAAGGATTTATACAATTACCAAAAGAATAAAAAATAAGTTGGGATAATTGTGCAGATACAGAAATGGGTACCCTAGTGTAAGATGGTTTGGCCTATGATGGCGCAAGTTTCTTGGGAAATAGGTGGAGGGTGGGGGCCCCATAGGTGGGTTTCTGTATTAGGGAAGTGAAACGGAGGACAATCTATAGATGGGAAAATTGAGTGTGGAGGAAATAGATGGTGAATGCTACTGTGAAAGTGCAGTCAAGAGAGAACCATGCTGGGATATCCTGGGAGTCCATTGGGTAGGTTTGAAAAATGAGGAAGGATGATTCTCAAAAAATGTGTAAGACTAATGAGACTCCCAACCCTAGAGGGTGAAAAAAGCATGAGTTTCGAAGTGCCAATGGGGACTATGAATGGGACAACTCATGTGGGGAAGAGTGTTATTGGGTGACAACACCAAAATGAAGTGGAGGTGATGGTACTGCAGAGCCGGATATATGGACCCTAAAGGTAAATGTCAGAGGGTGTTACTGGAGATGAAAATGATATTGAGAGGGAATGATTGCATGCCAGTATCGATGATATACCTGAGGGGGTAGCATAGATGGAGGATGACCAAGTACCTGCACACATGAAAAATGAATACCCGACATGAACAATATATGAAGATAAAGAACATATAACAGTTATTAAATAAGAAATGAATGTGAGCACGTGTACCTGAGTGTGGGTATGATAAAAAAATGCTCCCCAGGGATGAAGGATGGAAAGTGGCCTAGGGAATATGATTATGTAGGTGATGGGATTCTAGTCCCGTGGCTGAAGACAAATCAAAAAATGGATTTTCAAAGCTCCCAAAATTGAGTTTGGAATTTTGGCAAAAAGGACTATATATAGTTGTAGGGCCCACAATGCCACCTCATTTGTACTTGCTATCTTAGTGAGTGGATGAGCTATTTGAGAGGATATTTGGATATTCTGAGTGATTGAGGCAGTCATTCTAGGACCCATGAGTTTCAGGTTAGTTTTTGTATCCTCTTGCATAGGACTTAGGGTTTTTTTTTGGGGGCAGGGTTGTATGGGGGTCATACATGGGGTCTTAGTGAGTGTGGGCCCCCTAGTGTGAAGGCGATCAAAGGATTCCCACACATGAGTGCATGGATGTATCTTGGACATCCTCACATGGGGGCGCTTAAGGGAGGAAAACAGGTTTGCATGGGGTGCGTGCCTATGCAGATCACAACGATGCATGCGTGTGCGGCTGTGTTCCTAACAGTCGTGCATGTGTGCACAACTGTGTAACCAACAGTCGCGCCCTAAGGCGCATCTATTTATGTGACAAAGGCGCATGTGTGTCCCCCTATATCACCAATAGGCATGAATGAGTGAGTGACTGTGGGATAAACAATTGTGCATATGTCCACGCCTGTGGGGAAAAAACAACCGCACCTTTGAGGCAAAGCTGAAAAGTGTAAATATTTGAGTTTTTGGATATTTTAAGATGTTTTTATGGGTTATAATTGTTGATCGAGTACTATATATGTGGATGCAGGTGACCAGGTTTGATGATGTCGATTCATTGGAGGGAGAGGGATTGGTCATGCCTGAGGGAGGTAGTGACCAATGAGGAGTCGACGGTTTGTGATACTTTGGCAGCTTGTGGGCTGCTGAAGTTATTTGAGTGCCCCCTGATATGGGCCTAGGAGTTTTTACTGCAGTTCCTGATTAGGATGTGGGATCTGGATCAACATTGCTTCATTGTGCGGGGTGAGGAGTTGTCCTTCACGGTGGTGGAGGATATATACTTTCAGACTGGGCTCCCATTTCAAGGAACCATATTACCAGGAGATCTCGTGCTACCTATGGATGGGCAGTTGGTTACCTTATCCCGGAGGTATTTTCTAGGGGATAACTTCATGTTGGGTTCTGTGGTTAGCATTGGGGCGATGGATTCCCATGTACATCATTGCGTGGCAGTGATGGTGGTGAGATTATATGGGTCTCTCTCTACTCAATGGATTAGTGGGGGTCAGGTGAGGGTGATGCAGAGGGCACTGGCAGGTAAGCATTTCACTTGGGGCGTGATGCTGCATGCCAAGATGGTAGGGCAGCTTGACAGGTGTCATGTTGCAGACTCAGGGGAGTTCGCCTTTGGGTCTATCTTGGTGGCATGGCTTTTAGAGAGGGTGTTGATGTTGCGCCCTAGAGTCAGGGATGATTTTAGGGGATAAATTTTTCTCATGGGCTAATTTTCCATGGTTTTTCCAAAAATGAGATTCTCTATTTCAAAAATGATTCGCCCAAATTCTATAGGATAAAATTATTTTACCTTAAAAATCGCCAAAAGTTTATAAAAACTATATAAAATACTTAGAAATTTGAATATTTGAAAAAAAATATCGCCAAACATTTATAGTTGACATATGAAGGATTAGTAATATTTGCCAAGGTTTCTACATTTTAAAATAAATTTCCATCCTTAAAATCATCCCTGAATATAGTTCTTTTGGGCATGCTGGGGGTGCGGGAGCCGCGACTGAGGTGGTGGGGGGCTGATCTTGGTTCTCCACAGTGGTCGGGAGGGGGGGAACTATTTTATGCCTGAGATTGCATGAGTGTGGCTTTAGATGCCACAGATTATTCTCCAGTACCCGTACAATGGGGTAGACTTTCGAGAGGACCCAAAGATGGTTCTTCCCCTTGGTGAGGTGTTTGACTGGAGAGGTATGTAGATGTATTTTCTTTGATGATTTGATAGTTAGATAGTATAGCATATATAGTTTGATGTATGGATGGATTTTGATGCTATAATTTGTTTGTTGTGTGTGTAGATGTCGGACCACGTGGTCGGGAGGTTGAGTTAGTCAGAGCATTAGTGAGACCACCATGGAGAGAGCCACGATATGGGGAGAGGTGGTGGAGGGGTGAGGGTGGTGCGAGGCCAGCTGAGGGGGAGAGAGTAGGCCAGAGGCGTCAATTTGATGACCCTAGGGCAGGGCCTTTACATGATCCTCCGGTGAAGGCCGAGGGAGAGTTCAGGGATATTCGTCGTCACTTGGAGGCGGTGCTACAGGGAGTGTCTGAGGGCATGTGGTCACAGATCCAGGACGAGGGAGTCCTGGAGCAGTGCGTGGGTGTTTTGTTGGTGTGGTGGACCGTGGTCCGGAGAGTAGCAGTAGAAGGTGTTGCGATGACTGGGTGGTTACCCCCAGGGCCGGAGGGACCGATAGCTGGTGGGGTACCGCCTCCCTAGAAGGGGGCCAGGTGGTGGTGCTCTAGAGGCACCATGAGTGGATATATACATATTTTTGGTTTGTATTTGGTATTCATATAGGTCGGTGAGGCCATTTTGTATCTATAGGGGTAAGGTGGTTTACCTACCTACGAATGTTGTACCTGATGTACTATTTTTGTAAACACTGATGACACATTGATCACTTATATATATATATATATATATATATATATATATATGTATGGATATACATTTTTGGATCTTTGTGATGTTCTCATGTTTTTTATGGTTTTTGTTGATGATGTTTAATTTATATGCTGTGACAGATTTTTATGTATGTGTACTGGTAGCTTGATGTGATAAATGCCAATATAACACTAGGTTAGCCATGTTATCTGCTATTTGATTAAGTTGTCTTGGAACATGTGTAAATGTAATGGAATCAAAATGTCGAGATAAAAGTCTAACTTGCAGGTATTTGCGAAAGAGGCAAGGATCGCGGACACAGTACACATTGTTGAGCTGGAGGACGGAAATTTGGGAATCTAGTTAGATGTTAAGGTCACGAATATGCTGGTGGCTAGGCTCAGCGAGGAGACCAATGAAGGAAGTGTATTCTTCTTGGTTGTTGGTTGCTGAGCCGAAACATGTGCCGTTGGAGTGGAGCAGTTCATGTGAGGGGGAATAGAGAGCCCAAGCAGCCGAAGCAAGATTTTGTGTCCAATGGCTAGCTCCGTCAGTGTAACCGATGTGGTAGGCTGATGGAGGAGGCATATGTCAATAACATAAATGGTAAATTAGATGCAAGGTGTATGGAAATAAGATTAAAAACTCTAAGAAAAGCGTACGAAAAAAATAAAAACCTAGTGTAGAATGGCTACTCTTAGGCGTAAAATTTCTTTAAGTACAACCCGTTGATGGGTTCTTTGAGAGGGTGACCTTTGGGAGAGGCCAAAATGTATGAACCTTTAGTGAGGCAATGTTGGATGATGTAAGGTCCATGCCAAAGTGACTCGAATTTTCCATGGTCGAGGGTGTCGTGAGTGATATCGTAAGCAAGGATGAGGTCGCCTTCATTGAATGAGCGAAGGTTGACATGGAGATTAAAGGTGGCCTTTGACCTTTTTTTGGCTGCCTCATTGTTCAGTAATGAAGATCGACGATCCTCATCCAGGGATTCTAAGTTTAGCAAATGCTGCGCCATTAGAGCAGTGTTGGGTAATATCTCAATAGTAGTGCATAAGGTGGGGATTTTTCATTCGATGGGGAGAGTGGCCTCGACCCCATGGACAAGATGAAATGGAATGAAGCCAATCACAGTTTTCAATGTCGTGCGATAAGCCCATAGTGTAGAAAATAACATATGATGCCAATTGGTCTTATGTTTGTTAATTGTGTGTTGCAACATGGTTTTGAGGACCTTGTTGACTGCCTCTACCTCTCTATTGAATTGAGGGTAGTATGGGGAGGCGAACTTGTGGGAGAACCCTAACCGAGAGGAGAGTTCGACAAATATCTCATTCTCGAAGTGTTTCTCGGGATCAGAGACTAGTTGTGGTGGGACTCCAAAGTGGGAGATGACGTGGTTGAAGAAGAAGCATGTTGCAGTGTCATCGATGTTTTTAAATGTAGGCATGGCTTTAGCCCACTTAGTGAAGTAATTGACTACGAAGATGATGTATTTGTCTCCATTGCTAGATGGAGGGTTGCAAGTCATGAATTCTATGCCCCATTTGCAAAAGGGTTCGGGAGTAATGACTAGGTGTAGAAGAGAAGGTGGTGCTTGTGCTTTATTGGCATAAATCTGATAGTTGTTACATCACTTCACAACATTGATGCAATTGTGAGACAATGTAGGCCAAAAATAACCGGTGCAAATGATTTTTTGAGTGGTGGACATCCCTGAGAGGTGGCCCCCACAAGCGCCACTATGGTAGTCATTTAAGACTCGATCGGGCTCGTCAATAGTCAAACATCGGGGTTGTACAATGTCGGCCCCACGTCGATATAAGATATCACCGATAAGTAGGTAGAAGGGGGTCTGGTGATGAATACGTTGATGATCATATTGGTAAAGGTGGTTTCCAAATTTCTGTCTTCATAGGTAGATGATAAGATCGTCGTACCATGGGTCATCCGAGGGGATGTAAAAGAGATGTTCGTTAGGGAAGTCAGTATTAATGGGGGTACTGGTAGTATCAGAGGGAAATGTCGTGATGAATTTAGTGAAGGAGAGAGATTTCTTGCTCTTGGGTGTTGAACATTTGAGGTCGTACTCCTAAAGGATGATGATCCATCGGGAAAATTTACCTTTAATTTTCTGGCGACTGAGCAAGTATTGCATGGCATTGGAATCTGTGATGACTTTGATAGTTCGAAGCAAGATGTAATGGCGTAATTTCTAGACTACGAGGACAACTAGAAGAGCTAGTTTCTCTTCGTGGTTGTATTTCAAGGGTGTCTCTAAAATATTTTTACTAATGTAGTAAATGACATGCTCACGATCATCGTCCCCTAGTTGGACGAGAACTCCTGCTACTGAGATGGTTGAGGCTGAGATATAGAGGATGTAGTCACGGTTATAGTCGGGTGGAATAATCAACAGAGCCTTGGAGAGGGCCATTTTGAGATCATAAAAATAATTTTGGGCATGTTCATCCCAGTGGAATGGGATATCATGACGTAAGAGGTGAAGGAAACCATGTTCCCGAGTGGCGTAATCGGGGACAGAGCGACGTAAAAAGTTAGCTTTTCCTTGTAGGCTTTGCAGTTGGCGTAAATTTTGTGGTGGGGAAATTTCTGTGATGGCTTGGACCTTGAGGGGGTCGACTGTAATGCCACGTTGGGAAATGATAAACCCAAGGAGGTGCCCAGTAGTGACGCAGAACACGCACTTGAGGGGATTCAAGAAGATGTTATACTGATGACACCGTTGGAAGATGATTCGTAAATCATTGAGATATTGAGTGCATTTTTTGGAGTGAGCGGTGAGATCGTCCAAGTAGGAAAGAATGATTTGAGATAGGTCATGAAAAATATATGTCATGGTGCATTGGAAAGTGGCTCTGACATTCTTGAGATTGAAGGGAATGACACAATATGCAAAATTTCCCCAGCGGGTAGTAAATGTGGTTTTGTACTGATCGGCTGGGTGAATTTGAATTTGGTTGTAGCCAAAGAAACCATCCATTAAGGATAGAGCCTCGTGAACGGCGCAATCATCGATAATTTGGTCGATAAAGGGTGTTGGAAAGTTGTCTTTGGGACATGCCTGATTGAGATCATGGAAGTCCATAAAGACGTGGATAGTGCCATGTTTTTTGTTGATAGGGACGGGGTTGGAGACCCATGATGTATATGCGATGGGGTATATGAACCCTGCATCACGTAATTTGTCAATTTTGGCCTTGATGGTCGCTGCTTTGGATGGGTGTAGCGGACACTGTTTTTGACAGACCAGTGTGATATCAGGCCAGGTGTCAATACAATGTTCGACAATAGAGGGATCAAGGCTAGGCATCTATGTGTATGACCAGGCAAAGATGTCCTGGTATTCCTGGAAGAGAGCTTTGTAGGTGGTGATTTCTTTAGGAGAGAATCTGGCGCCAATGGTGATTTCCTCTATGACTCCATATTTGATGGAAATATCGATTTTGATGGTGGGGGAAATATTGTCCATATTGCCTTCTTCAAAAGCATCGGGGGAAGGGATAGGGTTATTTAACCAATCTATATGTCCCGATGGGAGAAAATATTTGGTTTCGACTACGTATATGGGTTTTTGGTTAAGAGGTGTGAAGGATGTCTGTGAAGGAAAGAGCGCTCTGTGGTGGAGTGCATCCCATGGGAAATTGGGTTTAGTTAACTCTTCAAGGATGTCTTCATCACAATGAAACTATCGAGAATATAGGGAATTGAGAGGAGTAACTTTGGTGATTGTCACCATGGGGTTGTTGTCTGGTGGTGACGATGTAGAGGGGGTATCGCAAGGAGGTTGCGATGGTTTGCTCGACATAAACCAAACATCGAGATATGGTGGGTTGAAAATGGTAGTTGGGCATAGAATTTCCATGGGGAAATGAATTGGAGAATTGGGGGCATTTGGGTGAAAATCCTCATATAAATCATCCAGGAACCATGGGGGAATAGGGAGTGCCTCATGTTCCGGTGAGAAGATATGAACCACATCAAGTGATGGGGTAGGGGTACACAATGGTCCTGCTGGAGGGGGGGTGTAGGATTTTGAATAAGGGTCAGTTGGCGACACCTGTATTCAATGATCATAGGACATTGATATGTGAAATGATCAAGTAATTCGCATAGAGAGCAAGGGCATATCATATGTTCATTGGTTGAGGTCGTGACATAATGGATGTTAGTGACATGTGTCGAAATTGAGGTAACATTGGACAATGGTGTGTATAATGGCCATATTCTAAACAGATGGTGCATGCGAATTTGGTTCGCAGTCCTTTGTTACTTTTGTTCGGGGAGATAGTGACATTACTGGATGAAGCGACGAGCGATGGTGGTACTCGAGGGAGTTGAATTAGATTGCATAGCTTGGGGAGATATGGGAACTTATTAGTGGGGTGTCCATCTTTCTCACATAGTGCACAAGGAGTTTGGATATGTGGGGGGAGTGGAGCAGTGGGCTTGTTATTTTTCTGCCTGCCCCTAGCTGTAGCAAGGGGGCTAGTGAGTGGGAGTGGAGGTGGTATGGTGGGGGTGAGTATGGGAATATTCATTGAGTTTCCTTCTATTTGGGGAGGGAGGGATGGTTGAGGAACCATCTCAGGGGGATGTAGATACCAGACTGGGATTTCCAACACCATATTAGGAAGGGTAAATGTTGCAGCTACCTGGAAATATTGTACACCCGGTGGGGGGTAAAAGAAATGGATTTGGGTAATGGCTTGGGGGACTTTTTCCCAAAATGAGATATGGCCCTGGGGAAGGGGAAGATCTGGAACGGGTAGAGCTAAACAAGTTCCAAAGGATTCCTAAGGGAGAAGTTCTGTGACTAGTGGGACGTTAAGGATAAAAGAGACCTCGGTGGGAGGGAGATTATATTCAGATGTCATTCTATTGGTGGAGATGACACATACTTGTGTTGAGGGATGGATGAGCGGTGGTGCTCCGTGGTATGTTCCTAGCAAGGATGGGTCTTTAAAAATTCTAGGGCCCATATTGATGAGTGGATAGTGTGGACAAAAGGGAGGATGTTGTCAATGTTGGATGAAGGGTTAGGCTCATAATGTGATACTTGATCGATGGTAATGACCTTTCCGTTATGGGGAAACATCATGGTTTAAAACATAGAAGAGGCGATGACCTTCATAGAATACATGTAGCTACGACCAAACAAGATATTGTAGTCAAGCGGGACATCGATAACCTCAATGTCAATAAGAATGGTTTTTCCCCTAAGTTCAATGGGGACATTTTGGAAGAGCCCCTCGGGAGACGAGGGTCATTTGTCATAAGACCTCAGTGTAAGGGCGGAGGGTATTAGCTTTGGAGAGACAAGTTTATGCCATATGGTTTTGGACATGATGTAAGTGGATGCACCTTCGTCAATAATGTAGTGGTGGACTGTGATATTATGGATTTTAACTAGTATTTGAAAAGAAACAAGAGCGGGGAGACGAGGTTCTCCACTGTCGAGATCAAATGTTATGAGTCAAGTATCGATAGGGTCGACTTCCCCCAAGGTAGAAAGTAATGATTTCCATTGAGGAGGACAGGTTTGAATAACTTCTAATACTGACATGGCAGTGGTGGATTGTGCCAAGTCATCGACCAGACTATAATTGTGGGTTTCCCTAGCTTGAGGGTTGTGGACATTCCTGCACAACGAGATGCGAGGGATGTGAAGAGGTGTTTCAGTATTAGGGAATGGAATCATCAAAGGTGGGATAGTCATGACTAGGGTGGCCTCCGAAGTAGTGGGAGTAGGGTCAGAGGGTGTTTTGTATTGACAACCACGCATTTGTAGAAGGATTTATTTCTCACTAGTGAGGAGGATAGTTCGATCTGCAGAAGTGCCCGGGTTGTGATATGGTCCTGCATGTGGTGAGGCAGGTTGCATCTCTTGTTGGGTGTTCATCACCCCTTAATGTGGTATGGGGTTTTGCAACACGACTGGGGGTGGGTGCTGCACATATTGTTGTGGGGCCTACTGGGGGGAAGGTGATACTAGGGGACGTGGTCCATTTCTGGATTCTTTCATCCATTTAAAGTCCACTATTTGGGGGTAGTGGTGAGTATAATGGCCATAGTCACCACAAAGGGCACAAGGGAAGTTTTTCCAAATATTGTTGTTGATATTCCCTTGGTGTTTGTTGTTATTTCCCCCTTGGGGGTTCTGGTTCCCTTGGTTTTGGTTGCCCCTGGTAGGTTGGTTCGACTAGGGTTGGTTCTGGTTTCCTCCTCGTCTGGGATTATTATTGTTTCGATTTTTTCCTTTCTTCCTAGAATTGTTTGATTGATGGGATGCATTAGCCGTATTCATCTGTTCAAAATTTTGATACTGTTGAATGAGAGAGGGTTGAACAAAATTAACCCCAACATGTGGTTGTCCATGCTGGGGAAGGAATGGGCTGAAGTGAAAAGAAAGTATAGTTATTACATGTAATGATCCATAGGATGTGTAGGAAGGTGTGAAATCACCGCTAGTGTTTAGGGTGTAGAAAGAGTGAAGAGGTACCAAAAGAAACTAGTTGGGTTCACCCGAGAGTGTATTGCTTGTAGGTGCTGAGTAGGTGGTTCGCTGGTGGGTGGAGGAAAGGTGGTATGGTTGTGGATAAGGGGAGGATTATAATAAGGGGTCCACCATATGCAGGTGGATGTGGTATGGCATACATAGGTGGTTGTTGAGGAGGCGTGAATTGTGGTGTGTAGTGGTACAAATCAATCCATCCTGTGAGTGAGACATTCTAGGTTTGTCTTGGACAAATGTTATGGGTCTCTCGGTCGAGGGTAGTCTTGTATACAAATATCATGAAGTACGTAGATATATGAAGTTGAATTGTTGGGCCTTGCTGATGGCTTCTTCCCTCTGATTTGGGGGAAGGTGGGGGCTACATCTTTGGCAAGGAGGGAAGCGGTGGTACGAGAAACCAATTAAAGGAATTTTTTTCTTAGTGGCTTAAGCTTTACACCAGACTACATTGCCGATGCCATTCATGAATGTGCGACAGTATTGTCCAGCTATGAAGGTTTGTTTAAAATTTGAGAGGAGTTCGAGACCATTGTCACGGCGTATTGGGAGTTGAAAGAAGGTAAAAATTCTTTGGCCAAAGATTCAAAAGGTCGTGTGGGACCCATATTTTTTCTTCTACATACCACTTGGTTGATGGGCTAGTGAGTGTACATTGAAATAGTCTCAATCGGACAAAATAAGCTCCTTAATTCTATTGGAGGAGCACTATAAATGGAAGGTCATGATATGTTTGGTTGGGTCATTTCACCTTTTCCTTCAAACTTGGGATGTCTGAGAAGGTATTTTGAGTAGACATTGCAGGCCATGTAGGGTCATACAATATAGGATCATTAGTGAGTTTAGTCAGATATAGGTATGTTGAGGAAGCCAAGTATGGCATGCAGGTTGTGGTGGAATATTAGTGCCAGCCATGGTAGGAATGTTTTGTGTGTCTAACCCTGAAAGAGGGTTTGTTCCAGCCATAGTGTGAATGTGGGGTGTACCAGACCCGTGAAGGGGGGCTAGATGGAGTTGTAGTTTCTCCTTGAGAAGAAGTGTGCCCCCTTATTCCATGTAAAGGAGAGGGTGGGGATGGTTGACCTTGGGAAGTAGACCCAAGAAAAGTGGAACCAAACAAAGCCGATCCCAAGATAGTAGTACTCACGAGGGTGTGAGAAGTTATGGTCGGTGAGTTGGCAAGACCCAAGGAACTCCCCTAGAATGGGAGGGAGATTATGCAAGCGTCTAGAACAATGGGGGTTCTGTGGGTCCCCTATGATGTCCAAATATAAAAGTGGATGTGTGAAAATGGTGATGAGCGATTAATAAGAAGAGACTTTGTAACTTGGACCTTCACAATATATCTCACAATGACATATAATCACAAAGAACATCATACATAAATCAATTAAAAACATACATGTGGGTAGGTGGTTCTTATGCATGGGAGAACAAAGAAACAAATGGCCCGTGTCCTAAAAGACATAGCGTCCTTCCTCTCAAATGGCACTAGACCTTCCAAAAGAGACTCAGCGATTGGGGTCAGAAGCCAGCCGGAGAGGAACTAGAGTGAAGGATGAAGTAATCGATTATATTGAGGGGTAGAGGGTGCATATCTACGAAGAGCTAGCGATATTTCCTAATAGCCACATAAAATCTAATCAAGATGCAATTGCAGACCACAATTGCCACCTAGGTAAGATGTCCTAAAATTTGGTCACTAAGGTACCTCGGTCAAGTGCAACATTTACATTTTTAGCCTAATAAATGGGTCGCAGGGGATGGATCCCGTCTAAGATGTGGGTGCCTCAAGGGGGATGCATAGAAAAACCAGGACCTCGGCCTTCAACCCTTCCGGGGTATCTTCACCACTCATGGTGTTAGGAACACTTGTATTGGAGGATTTAAAGTTCCCTGTTGACAACTTCTATTGTTTGAATATGTGAGAACCAGACAATGGGGATTTATTTGGATGCCTATCCACAAAATCCTACCTAGACTAAAAATTTCTTTTTTCACAAATCCTACCTAGACTAAAAAATTTCTTTTGGCACCTCCTGTGGAGGAAAACTTAGTTATTTTTTAGAAAAATTTTAGATGTTGTTGTTTGAGAGATTGGGGGTGTGAGCCAATCTCATTGAAATTAAGGGGGAGCGGATAGTTTCGTCAAGAAAAGGGTGGGGTGTTTTGAACTCCCTTTGGAGGAAACTTACTTCAACCTCCACTTTTCGAGATGAAAAACTACATGAGTGAGTAGTGACTTGTGTGTGTGAACAAGTGAAAGTGTGTCAATATTTTTAATAAATTAGGTGTCACCTTGCTGCATGTGGACTTCGCTTGGTCCTTACAAGTCTTGATTACCTAATTAACTAAGTGTCATTGGTACAACCTTGCAGAATTTTAAAGTCCCTAGGAAACTAGCATGTGGACATGTGGGTCCTTACTATTCCTTTAACTCCATAATGTGATTTAATCTAAGAAATATTTGAAACTATCATAGATTGTGCATATGTGGGCATGTATGGACCCATTATAAAACCTTTAAAGTTCCATAGTGATTTAATCTAAGAAAGTAAATTTCAATCACTATCCTATATTTTTAGCATGTGGACATGTATGGGCCCGTTACAATCTTAAGATGTGCTTGAAAAATAAACTAAGAGGAGTCCCGAGGGGGTTGTTGTCCTCTCCTAGAGATTTTGTCTTTTTAAGGGAGATGAAATTTTCCTTCAATCTCTTTATGATTCTCAAGATCTCTTTAGGGAGCGAGAAAAGAGCATAATCAATGATTTATATCCAATTTCTGGTCCCAATGAAAGTTTTATGTGATGTAGAATGATTCCAACTTAACTTTAGTCAAAGAAAGCCATCCATGTCGCAAAATGAAAAACAAAAAGAGGAAAAAATAATGATTTTAACCCCTAAGTGCCTATGTTTTGACTAATCCCTTTATATGGAGAGGGAATGTAAGTGTGGTGCAGATTACGATGTACATGGAATCGATTTTAAGAAGTCTATGGACCCTCCATAGATCACAAAAATCTTACAATGTGTGTTTTTTTGCACAGGTGTGCGGGTCTCAGAATAGATAGAGGCGCTATGAGAACCAATGCATGAATTGAAAGTGACTTATGGGCACAGGTGCGCATAAGGCGCTAAGCAATACAGTGGTTTTTGCGCACGTGCACTGAAGATGTGCCTATGGGTCAAAAAACCCATGCACGTCTGTTACACGGTCGTGAAGAAAATTATGGACAAAATTCTCTTAGATCAGCTTTGAATTTGGCTTTCTATAGGTCGGCTTGGATCGGTTATGGTTCCTGCAGATTAAATAAATAGAAAGAAGAGCTAAAATAACCCAAATGGGGTAGAAAATTGATACCTTTCCCTAGTGGAGTCATCAATCTATTGCACCTATTTTGTCACCTAAATGAGCAAAATAAGGGTGCTTACAAGCCTAGTTGGGTCAACTAGGCAAGACAACATTAGAGGAAAGAGTTAGAAGTGTAAATCATAAAATATAAGAAAAGAATTAAACTAAGAATGATAAAAGAAATTAAACTATAGTGAATAAGGACATTAGAACAAGAAACAAACAAGACTCATGCCACCAATGGAAAGGATTATATTAGTGGAAATAAAACATCAAAGAGAAAGGGGGACTTTGGGTCCCCTCTTCCTCCAAGGGAGGGCTCTTGGACCCCCAAATATTGAGCTCTTCTTACAAATGAGGAACTAGAATGAAATGGTGAAGAGAATCCAAAGCACATTCAATCTAGAGGTGATATGAATGGCTAAATGAAATGGTGCTAGCACACTCTTGATGAGGAAAGAGGATCCTCCAAGAGAATATCAGTAGCATAACAATACAAATGAATTCCTTGAAAATTTAGTGCACCCATGGCCTCTTTTTATAGCATAACTTTGAGGCATTATTCAACCAGCTTTTAGTGTGAACAAGGGTCCATTTAGGGCACTCTTAGGTCTTTGACCAGCCACCCAGCCCGATTCAACCGAGATTTGGATATCAAATCGACTTGGAAGTTGAACTAGAAATGGGTGGGAGGCTGACCAATATCATAAATACGTTGTTTTTAGGGATGCACGGTTTTTTGTGTCCACAGTCGCGCATCGTGCACATGTGCACTTTTTCCTGCGCTTTTGAATGGCACATGTGCATGTGCTCCTTGTGTAGTCTTAGCACATGCTGATTTGATTGCTAATTGTATAGTTTTGGGCCTTTTGGAAATGCATTTTTGGTCATTTTTGGTCCATGGGTGAACTAATAGTTGTTTGAAGATGTTGGATTCCTGTAACCATTTGAGGATGAAATTTCAGTGATAACAATCTTGATGAGTTATGTGGCGTTCCACATACCACCAGAAATGACATGACATGTATTATCCATATAGAATAGTATTACCTTCAAATATATTAAAACCCATACCATTATACATGAAACAACCTTGGGTCCATTACCCAAACCTTTGTGCTACCAAAATTCGCTACTGAACTTTCTTCAAGGGTTGAAATCAATGACAACCAACCTTAATCAACAATATCCCCCTTTGGCATTGATGGAAACACACTGATGTAATACTAAAATCATGTCATGCAATAATGAATTCATATCACTCATGCTCCCCCTGGAAACATACATTTTTCCTTTTCATCTCTGTGACCCCCCTGGAACCATGCCTCTTTCCTCTACATATTATGGATCTATCCCCCTTTGTCATCAATGGAAAATGTATCTTTCCATCCAAGGCTTCTCCCCCTAACTAAACTTTCCTCTTTATGGTGCTTCCTCGTGTACATCTAAGACATATAAGATAAGAATTCAAAAGCATTCATTTTGGAGTAGAAATAACTCTGAGTCTCTGGCGAAGTTACTCAAAGGCTTCCCGTGGAAGTGGTTTTGTAAATATGTCTTCCACTTGTTCTTTTGTGCCCACATACTCAACACCGATGTTCTTTTCTGCAACATGTTCCCGTAGAAAGTGATACTTGATTGTAATGTTCTTTGTCTTGGAGTGCATCATCAGGTTCTTTGAGATACTGATGGTGCTTGTATTATCACAATATATTGGAATGGGCTCATCATACTCAACCTGTATATCTGTCATATTTTGTTTCATCCAAAGAACCTATGTACAACATGTTGTTGTTGCAATATACTTTGCCTTGGTTGTAGATAGAGATATTGATGATTGTTTCTTGCTTAGCCATGATACTAAACACTCACCCAAGTAGAACTTTTCTCCACTGGTGCTTCATTGATCATCAGTGCAACCTACCCAATATGCGTATGTGTAGGAAATAAGAGATAGATTCTTTCCCTTTGGATACCATAATCCAAAATATTTTGTTCCTTTGAGATATCTAAAAATCCTCTTCACTACTAACACATGTGATTCCTTTGGTGCTACTTGAAGTCGTGCCACTTGTCAAACTACCTACATTATATCTGGTTTGGATGATGTCACATATAGTAGGGAACCAATCATTGACCTGTATTGCCTCTGATATGTATACTTTGAATCATCATCTTTGTTTAACTTGCAACTAGTTTGCATGGGAGTGATAACTGGTTTACAATATTCCATTCCGAACCTCTTTAGCATTTCTCTGATATACTTGGTTTGAGAAATAAAAATTCCTTGCTTGCTTTGACGTATCTGAATTGCTAGAAAGAAGGATAGTTCTCCAAGTAATGACATTTCAAATTCATTCTACATATCCTTTGCAAATTTTTGGCTTAACCTGTCATCATCACTACCAAAAATAATATTATCAACATAAATTTCAATTAATAAAATATTACCTTGACTTACCTTGATGTAGATGTTATTGTCTGCACTTACTTTATTGAACCCTTCCTTTTGTAGATACTTATCTAGTCTAGAGTACCATGCTCTAGGAGCTTGTTTTAGACCATACAAGGCCTTCTTTAATTTTCACACATAGTCTACATTCTCTGACAACTAAAATCCTTCTGGTTGTTTAATGTAGACTTCTTCTTCAAGTTCCCCATTCAGAAAAGATGATTTTACGTCCATCTAATACACTTTAATATTTTTGGAGCATGCATAAGATAAAAGAAATCAGATTGCTTCCATTCTGGAAATTGGGGAAAATGTCTCTTCAAAGTCAATTCCTTCAACCTGTGCATATCCTTTACATACCAATCTAGCTTTGTTCCTTGTAACATGTCCATATTCATTCAATTTATTCATGTATACCCACTTTGTACTGATCACATTCTTATCCTTTGGTCTTGGAACCAATTCCCAAGTGTCATTTTTCTCTATTTGATCCAATTCTTCATCCATGGCCTTATTCCAAAATTCATCCTTGTTGGCCTCTTCAAAATAGCTTGGTTCAATCATAGCTGTGAGTGCTAGGTGTGTTTGTTCTAGTGAATAGATTCTTCTTCTAGTCTCAACTCATGTGTCTTTGTTTCCGATAATCTGATCTGAAAGATGATTCTTTTGTACTCGTCTGCCAGGTGTCTTTGGAGGAACTTGTTGAACTTGCTCTTCTGCTTTTATCGGATCCTATTCATATTCCCCTTCTACTTATTTTTCATCTTCTGCTTCTTCTTTGTAAAGTTGTTCCATTGATTCATTTTCTTATTCCTTTAATTCTTGTGTACCTATTTCATCAATCGTTACATTGATGCTTTCCACAACTTTGTTCAATATCAGGTTGTAACACTTGTATGTTTTCCTTGTAATTGAGTAACCAACAAGTACTACTTTGTCCACATGAGATTCAAACTTTCTCATTCTTCCATCTTCTCTTTTGATGTAGCATTTGCTTCCAAAAACGCTAAAGTGCTTCACATTTGTTGGTCTTCCTTTCCATAACTCGTAGGGCGTTTTGTCAGTTTTGTTTCTGAGCATTACTCTATTTTGAATGTGAACTACTGTATGCACTACCCGTGTCCAAAATATATATGTCAATTTGGAATCCATTAGCATTGTTCGAGCCATTTCCTATATTGTCATGTTCTTTCTTTCAACAACTCCATTCTGTTGAGGTTTCCTAGAAACAAAGAATTGCCTTTTTCTTCCATGAATGTTGCAGTAGTCCATAAATTCCTTTAAAGTGATCTCCCCTCCATTATCAAATATCAAGCATTTGATTTTTTAATCCATTTCATTTTCAACCATTTCCTTGTAGATATTGAAGTTTTCAAAAGCTTCTGACTTATTCTTGAGAAAACAAGCTGTAGTCGTTCTTGTATAATCATCAACTAATAAAATAAAGTATTTCTCACCTTTTAAACCCTTTGTTGTAGTTTGTCCAACTAGATCAGTATGCACAATTTCCAGAGGTCTTATCATTGAATATTACTTTGATTTGAACTTGGTCTTTGTTTGCTTTCCTTGTTGACAATGCTTGCATAAAGTGTTGGTTGGTTTCGTGATCCGGAGCATTTCTCTGACTGCTTCTCTTCTACTAACTTTGACAAGGTTATCAAAATGTATGTGACCCATTCTTCTTTTCCATATCCAACTTTCATCTTCCTTTCCTAGACAACACTTTT
>SNQJ01S0144757.1:5890-24218 GCA_010110895.2 Picea sitchensis
CGAGGAAACTCATAAAGGGAAAAGCCTCTTCTTCTTGATATGATAAGTAATATTTATTTTCTGTACATTATCATTCTTATGAGCACCAACTCATTGTGAGGCTACCACCTTTGATTTGCAAGCTGCAACTTGTTGAGAGCACCAACTCTCTAGTTTCTCTAGCACCCACTAGAAGGAAGCACCAACTCCCTGGTTTCTCTAGCACCCACTAGAAGGAAGCACCAACTCCCTAAGTGTTCNCGAGGAAACTCATAAAGGGAAAAGCCTCTTCTTCTTGATATGATAAGTAATATTTATTTTCTGTACATTATCATTCTTATGAGCACCAACTCATTGTGAGGCTACCACCTTTGATTTGCAAGCTGCAACTTGTTGAGAGCACCAACTCTCTAGTTTCTCTAGCACCCACTAGAAGGAAGCACCAACTCCCTGGTTTCTCTAGCACCCACTAGAAGGAAGCACCAACTCCCTAAGTGTTCCAGCACCAACTGGATGGAAGCACTAACTTCTAGTCACACAGGCACCGACCTGTATAATAGAGAACAATAGTTCTCCCTTGCACCACCCTGCCACCCTGGTTTTTCTGGTTGCAACCAGATGGAAGCTAAAAATCCCTGTGTTCAAGAACCCACTTGAAACTCTGAGGACAACAGTCCTCCCTAGCACCTCCCCACCACCCTGAAATACAAATCTCTGCTTTCTTGAATTTATCACAGTGATACAACATTTATCCATGGCTTACCAGTCTCATCATTGTTCTGCTACACTGCTCTGCTCTACCTGCATCAGTGTCTCTTTCCTCACGCCTGTTGTGCTTTCTGTTCTTCTCTCAAATATGCATTTATGTTCCTTTCTTCTTCTGTGCTTTATGCTCTGTGTCTTCTTTCCATTCTATGCACCACGCCTCTTCTATGCGCTTCAGCTCCTGCACACAACATGCTTCTACCTACATGAAAAACACTCAACAACAATGAAAAAACAAAAACCACTCTTCTTTGTTCTGCATATATTTATCATGCCAAGTCCTCTGCCAAATCATCATTGCAACTCTTCGTCTTCTCTGGCAGTTATACTGAATCTGTTCATCACCAGCGGTTGTTATCCTGAGATTCATTGGCCTTTTTTGGTAGTGTGACCCTTCGTCTTCTCTGTGACCATTGAGATTATCCTCTCTGTTACAGTTACAGTCTTCGATGCTTTTCCATATATCAATCGTCTCTATGATGAGTCTTCATTCCACTGACAGTTACCTCAAGACTCTTCAACTTCTCTGGCGATCACCCTCCAACTCCTCGAGTTCTATGGTAGATGCAATCATTTGTTTTCTGCAGTTACAATCAGTTTGTCTCTAGCATTTACTGAGAGAACCTCTGCACACTCATATCTTTGGTGCATTTCTCCCTTTCTGAGAAATCTACATAGTGGGCACTAGATTTTTCGGCTAATCCCCTTCCTTTCACATGACCATCGGCGGTGACCATGCGCCTAACCAACAGTCGTTTCGCAATTTCGCATTTCGGGTGATCGACTACTAGTCATCTCGATTTTCCCAACTCGCGAAACTCCAAGGTGGAGCCTAGCAACACTATCTTCTTCCATTCTCTTCTGCTGATGTGACCACTGGCTCTGACCACAGTCCTATTCGAAAAAAAAAATCACGATTTTGACGATCTCCATTGTAAATCCTAGCGATTTGCTAGCTCCTCCCTTAACCTTCATCAATGTGACCACTAGCTGTGACCAGGGGTCAAGCAAGAGGAGTGCTTCATGATTTATCATATCGCGAACTCCTACTATGAGTTGCCTCGAAACTCCCAACTCGTGAAACTTTGAAATGCTTCATATCAGATCAACGATCGAGATCTCTCCCTCTGATCGACAGCTGCGATCAAATCACAACTTCGCGTGTTGGGAAATTGGACGTGAGTCAACCCCTACTCTCTCGACTTCCGATATTCCAAAACCATGCTTGAAAGATCAATGGTCCACGATCATCTGTGATCCAACTGCCCAGATCATTTCTGGATTTCACATTTCGCGAGTTCCTACAACTCTCACCTTTGACTTCTCCAACTTGCGAGTCAGTTAAATGTTGATCTCTCACCACGTGTCGTTTGAATCAAATGGTTTCTAATCCTTCGCACTCCAATCCGATGGATGAGGTATAATCTCCTCCTCTGTGCGCTCCTCCTGTCTGGACTCTGATCTGACGAACATCGGGTATTCGGGATTGGTGATCCAATGGTCACTGTCTGTGTTTCTGAGAACGCTATCTCTCCTGAGATTTGGTAATGGAATTAACCTCAGCCCTGGAACACACTTTCACTCTGCGTGCAACTCTGTGTTATTCCTCTTGAGCTTGGATTGCACACTCTGCCAGTAATCGTGCCATCGTTGTTGTTGTTCTTGCCTATAGACATGCCATCGTCGTTGTTGTTCTTGCCATCAATGGCAAGCACACTCTGCCTGTAAACATGCCAACACCATGCGATCCTCCTAGGTTTGAACAAGGCAAAGAGCACAAAGTAAAGAAAAAGTTATGAAATCTAGAAATATTCAATGCAACATGTTTACATGTTTTAAAAATCGGAGTGATACATACCATGATACCCGAACATATTACTTGTTGGGGCAATACTCATTTTCATTTCAGGACCAAGTCGATGTGATGAATATTGATGTTGGTGATATGTTGACTGCATTGAATAAAAGAGGCGTCCTTCGGGTCCATGCTTAAGTCGTCTGGCTTTCAACACTCCATGTCTAGAACCTATGGGCCTCAAGACATGATCTCCTTAGTTATCCCTAGGCTAGGGGATAACATGCAACAAAGTGAATAAAAATTTGTCAAATAAACTAGAATGACATTTTCTGAAGCAAAAGGACTAAAAATCTTGTTGATTCCTAGGCATAGGTCTACTACATTCATCAAGATTGCCAAAATCTACAGTAATGTTTCCACCAAAATATTTGGCACTCAATTATAGAAACTTGTAAGTGAGTTAGGGAGCCCAACTTTTGGATCACATTGCTAGATGATTGATTAGTGCTCAATACTACCTCTTCTAGGTCTCTTAGATCTTGATAGTAGAATGAATTCCTTAGGTATTAAGTCAATTTCTTCCAAATCTTAGGACGTTGACTCTTGTGAAAAATCATGCAACTGCCAAAAAAACACAGTTAGCATCAAGCTTGTTTTACACAAAATAGATATGTTTTGGTACAATAAGGAATGTATTGTATCCAACTTGGAAAGGAAGTCCCTAAATTCATAGAACCATGGTGAACATCAATAGAGGATTGAGATTAAATTGAACTACATGATCGATAAGATCAATAGTATGAAGACCAAATTCTTCCTTACATTTGTTTAATGGACTTGTTTTGTTAGCAGCCAAGAAGGAAAAGTAAAGAAGAATTTGACAAAGCCAGAGGGGATTCATTAGGAAGGGTAAAAATGATGTTTAGGTTTTGTTATTTCATGTTGGCATCCACTAGTTTATGCTTGACTATGTTTTTATGTCAACCTAGCTATGTCATAACTTATTTGGAAATCGGTTGTAGTAAAATTTGGTTTTTGGAATGTTTGAATATATTATTTTACCAAGAGAATTATCTATTGATAGGCTCTGGATAGTCCCATAGTCCAACTTTTTACCTTGTTCGCAAAACACTGGTTTAGTTAGGCTCCAAACTCTCTCCCTATCTAGAGTCTTTTTGTAACATTGTATTTTGAATAGAATCTCTCTTCGTACAAGAAAAAACATTAATAAAATGCTTATTTGTGCTTAAATAACTAAAATCCCAAGGCAATAAATTCTACATCTTAAAATATAATCGAAGTCTAAATCTTCAACTCATAATAATAATTGTGTTACTCAATTTTGCCAAATAAATCTATAGGAAAATGTGTCAAACATAATTCCTTACATATCTATGAAAGTTAGGTGTTTAGTGTAATTCTTAACAAATTTGAGAATATGTGCCATGTACATATTGATATGTTCTACAATTTTAGCTTCAAAGTGTTGGTGTGAAGGAGTAACACTATATTATATGTGAAAAAGATTAGAAAACATAATCTTGATCAAAATGTTCTTACTCTTTACTTGAATTGATAACTTCATGAGTGACAATGGAAACAAAACCATTCATTTTCTCTTCAATCTCTTAAAGCACATACAAATCTCTTGGTATATTTATATGCCCTGAAAAACAAAAGTAAAAACAAATTGTTGTGTGTTTTATTGATATAATAATATTTATATGCATTAAGTTTTCCTAAGACAAAATATATTATCACTCTCCCAGCCGTGGCTACCGAACGAAAAAGTAGGCGATTAATTAGTGAGCCACCAGAATGACATTTGTTTTCCTATAGCCCCTACCCAGTTCACACGGCTAAAAAGCATCTCACATGGAAAACTATCACCATTTTTTTAATGATGGACGCAATGGTCGTGAGCTTTTTATTTAATAAAAAAAGGTATGGCCTAACATGTTGGAGATAAATTCTGTTCGGCTGACCTTTAATCTTGAGTGCTTTCTAGTTGTCTTTCAGAATATGAAAGACATTATCGATGTGTTAAGTCTTGAGTGCTTTCTAGTTGTCGAGAATCAATGACTCTCTCTACACATGACGTGAAGTTGCTTAGTGTTAAAGTAGGGCAAGAAAATGAAGTAATAGTTGTTTTCAATGCAAAGTGATGTCATGTTAGACAATAAAAGAGATGGCATCGTTACCATGAAAAAAAAAAAAATCAAAGTAGGCCCTCGAAATAGTGACATTCTAAATTAAAGATGGGACCAAGAGATGGCATCGTTACCATGAAAAAAAAAAGAATCAAAGTAGGCCCTCGAAATAGTGACATTCTAAATTAAAGATGGGACCATTTTCAATGATCAATACATTCATTGCACCATTTTTTAAAAATAAAGTTTCAACCCTTCTCATGTTCTTCTCTTTATTGTAAATTTTTTAGCAATTTATTGTGTACTCAATTTTGAATTTAAAATAAAAAAAATTATGATCCATCACATTTCCACTCAATGCACATAATTGAGCCGAGTAATTTTTTCTATGATCAATATGAAGTTGACACGTGATATTTGAAAAAGTATTAATAATATAAAAATATTTCAATGTTTGTTAAAAATAAAATATTTCAATATCCACCTTTAAGTAAAATAATTTTATATCAACTTTATAAATAGAGAGATAAAGTAATTGAAAGTAAACAATTTCTTATTATGCCAATAGGCGCTTTCTACTTTCCAATATGAGGGAGATGTGTTATTCCTTCAATGTTGAATTTAAAAAGATATTAATAACATAAAAATTATAATTCCTTATGTGCTCCACATGGAGTTGACAAATGACATCTAAAATAAATATTAATAAGAAAAAATATTTCATTGTCGACCATAACAATTAAAAGTTAAAAAATTCTTATGGTTAAAAAATTTCAATGAGGGAGATGTGTAGTTCCTTCCATGTTCAACATGGAGTTCACAGGTGACATATATACAAACCAATGTAGATCCATCTTAACTCCCCATCTATCATCCACTTAATTTGCAACCTTAAGGGATTTGATTCCTCTGAAACATAACCATAATTAACAAATGAGATAGACATGATTACCTATCTCTATTAGATTAGAGAATATTTTATACAATACATTGTCTCATTATATAGAGCTTTATCAGATCTAACTTATTCTAATAATAGCAATAGAAGTTGAGCAAATATCTCAACCACACACCAAACTAGGAGATTTGGTTGGAGAAAATCTTTCTCACAACTAACTATCTAACAACCTCCTTGACCTATTCTCTCAGGTCATCTAACTATAACTACTTGCTCAATAGTTCATTAACCCAATCATACAACAAGTATGAATTACATATTCTAACACACCCCCTTAATGAATACTTGTTGATTGAGTCATTTTTGCTTGTGCTTGGTCATAGTGATTTCTAAGTGTTGTCTCTGGTCTATTCTTTATTATTGGACTTTAATCCTTCGAACATGCTCACTTGATCTTGCTTTACTGTGGGCCTCATCCTTGTACCTTCATATAATTATTGATGTCCATATAAAACACAATCCATCTACAAGAATACATGGGTCATCTACCGCTGTACCCGCTAGTTCTCTAGGAATTGTTTTCAACTACATGGTTCATCAATGTTAAACTCTCCCTTAAACATAACTCGGTCTCTTGTACTCTAAGACTCACAACTTCATCTCACACTTTGAGATTCTTCCATCTCACATCCCCACCTTGAATCGAAGTCTCTCGCTTCTTTAATTCATTATCAAGTTTAGGCTATAGGTACACCTGTCACCCCCATGCCTCTCACAGTGGTTAACTCCACAACTTGATACAACAACCTCTCTGTCTATGAGAGAGTATCACATCATGTGATTACATGTGCTTCTGCGGTACAACACGTATGCTTGTTTATGCCTTACTAACAGGGCTTACAACAAACCTGGGGAAATTAGATTGCCTATGGATAAACATTACAATTTGGACGATAACCTGGGGTGTCGGGTACAACCGATCATGCACCCCCTACAAAAATTCAATCAGGTGTACAAAAAATATCAACAATACTCTCACCAATCATATGCCTAATATTAAAAGCCCATTACATATGCCCATTTACATCTCATCATCATTCTTGACCAAGACACACAACCACTTCACACAACTTGAATAACTATCATCACACCTTCAAACAAGAAATATAAGCACAACTCAATCTTACTTTCTCACTTTTGTGACTTAATTTGGAGGATGTGTGAGTCCAACGGAATGAACACGTACACCTCACTTCATTTCGCTATAACACCTCCATGTAATGGCATGAACAACAACAAACTCCAACAATAGCAACCTCTCGCTTTACGACTCCTTTACTCAGCAATTACAGCTCCTCTCCAAAACTCAAAAAATGAGTCCTCTGCAATATCATGGACAACGATTTTCCACATGCCTTTCAACCTTTCCCTCTCCTCGGGCTTCCTCTTCCTTCTTGACTTGTCTCTTGCTTCTAGCTAGAAGCGATCTCTCTATCTTTGGCGACTGCAAACACACATTTTATACGTGTCAATGTTTCCACAGCAACGACCTCAACAAACCAACACTCGGCTCCATAGGAACATTCTCCTTCTAGGATATCGCTTACAGCAAGCCACAATATCGTGGCTTGTTTATTTCTCCAGATCTTCTCGGTTTAGCTTTAGATAACATTCACTCCACGCATCGATAAGAGTCTGGGTGGCACTCTGGCTCTAGAGATCGAGCCAAATCTTGCAGGAGACAACAATGATTTAATTGTCGGACGATGAGAAGTAGCAAGTCCTCTAATAGATCTCTCAAATGGTGGCCCCTCTGAGCTACTTGGCAGTTTTCCTAACAACGATAGAAACAGATCACATGGATTCTCCACGTCAATAGTTTTGGGAGCGATTCCTCTTCTTCAGAATGACTCAATCTCTGCAAAACAACAGAGAAAACATTTCCCTCAAATGAAGCATCCTCAGCACTAGCAGAGTAGACATGCCAATTATACGCCTTCCCAGAATCTCCCATCACATATGCCTTGCCTCCAGAACCAAGATTTCCAAAGTATTTATCCAAATAAGATACTTCCTCGCCGAAGATGCAATGAGGAAATGGATGGACTCTAGCAAAGATGAATGTCCCTCGAGTGTATTTAACATTTTTGATAGAGAGAGACAATTTGCTTGCATTTTTCAAAATCAGAGGAACGGAAAGAAGCAGCTTTGTAGTGCCACAAGTCTTCAGAACAAACTTGTATAGGTAAATAAACAGACTCAATTCAGACAGGACATATGAATCAAGATTCTCATTAGAGAGCTCAGACACAATTGTACATTGTGCCACATCCAACATTTCATCCAACTCATCTTGAGTGAGCGCCCTTAGGACCCTGCATTCCAGATCATTAAATATTGAAGGTGCAAAAAAACTAGACCTCTAATCGCTTTTCAAATCCTTCAAACCCAGTTGCAGTTATCGGGGCAACATAATCTCCATAGCACACAACGAACATAGTGACAACACACTGAGACAACACAACAAATAAGAGGATCGACAGCAGTGAAGGACCAAGATCGGATGCAATGAAGTGTACACAGATAGACAACAATGATAGCGGTTCAACTCTTGCACTCAACAAATACGCAGACACTGTAGACTAGGTGATGGTAAGAAATACCATACACTTCAGCAAATACAGATTACATAAATCACTCCACGCAGGGACAACGATGCCACAAGACAGTAAACAACTCCAGATGATTAAACATGCAGCCCCACAAATTGCACGTAGCTCCACATGCATGCAGAAGGTGCGAACCAGGTTGAATGCAAATATCAATCTGAAAGGAGGGATCTCATGACCAGATCACGCGAGGAGGGATCTCATGCCTTCACGTGGGTTCTCACGCACTTCTATCAGGTATTATGTCCCTCCTCTACACACCGTAGCAAGAATGCTGCAAAATTCCTTCAAAACAGTGCCAGAACTTTTCACCCATGCTACACGGTTCACGAATTTCACACAGGGATCAATACCTTCCCTTGGCTCTAATCTTCGTTCCCTTGCGTATCAATTTATGGATCTGGCAGCTCCCAAAGATACTTATGCCCTCCAATCTAGCAATAATATCAACAACTCTCCCTAGGCAACTGTCCTATCTCTAATCAACAAACAAAATGCATCGACTATAAAAAACAACAATTCTACTTGCCACAACAACAAAATGACCTCCACGCACTGCAATAAACAACAATGGTCTTGTGGTAGCAATGCCACATATAACCACCAACAAATGATTCTTAATGACAGCATGAACAGACAATCAAATCAATGCTTAGATGGCAAATTTCAACTCCAATTTTCTTTCTAATGCTCACACAGTGAATGATTTCGCCCAAGCCAAGACACGGATATTAAAGGCTCCTCTTATCAGAATGAATCAATAGCTAATCGGTGGCTTTCAAGTGGCAATCAACAAAAATGATCAACAGGGTGATTCCTGGGAAATGATCTATGGTCAACACCAATATGCAAGAGCGATACCTCGGTGCCCATAACATCATGAATTCCATATCTAGAACGGTTCTTCACAAAGAGGCAACATCGAATCCAATGTAGTATAGCAGTTAACTCTCATGCGCATCGAATCAGTCTCGATCTAGTCAATTTCCTCTCCATAGCAACAACTCCTTTCTACAACAACTCTCTCGTGCAATTCCAGTGAACATATGCGAACATAATTCAACAGCTTTGAATCAGCAGCTTCTTATTCATGCAGCATCCACACACATCAATCACTTCACGAAATCTTACACTAGACAGAAGCAGTGCAAGAAAACTACTCACACAGTCACACAGAGACAATAAAATCTTGTTACAGGAAGCTTCGTTCTTCTATTAGGAACCCCCAAAGAACAACAAATACTACTGCCCACAATAGGATGGCAATGGAAATGGCAACAAAGAAGGCAGGGACCCGTCAAAAGAAGTAACCCTGCTATTGGAGAGTATCTCTAATGTTCAAATCAACGAAGGGTTGGAACACCAATAAGGGTTAGCGCGCTAAATCTGATGATAGCTGAAAACACACCTTTTTTACCTCAATTTCCTTTGCCCGGAAAATTAGTCCAGCAAACAAGAATGAGAAAGGGAAACCAACGACAAACTCTCCATGCACAGGTTGCTCCAAGCTCTAGCCGATACGACGGATCAGGTGGTCACCCACATGCTCAACACAATAGACAAATTGTATCATCGATCCTTGTAGTGATCGATGCTTGAACGATTACTCCTTACTTTAGTGCTGCAAGCTTCAATCAGTCAAACACACTCCTCTACTCTCCGCATGTTCCTGGGCACTCCCATGAGGGAGTCACGCCCAACCCTAATGCTCTAATACCAAATTAACAAATGAGATAGACATGATTACCTATCTCTATTAGATTAGAGAATATATTATACAATACATTGGATCATCATATAGAGCTTTATCAGATCTAACGTATTCTAATAATAGCAATAGAAGTTGAGCAAATATCTCAACCACACACCAAACTAGGAGATTTGGTTGGAGAGAATCTTTCTCACAACCAACTATCTAACAACCTCCTTGACCTATTCTCTCAGGTCATGTAACTATAAATACCTGCTCAACAGGTCATTAACCCAATCATACAACAAGTATGAATTACATATTCTAACAACCATAACCATAATTAAGATGGATCTTTCATAACTTTACATTATTTAATTTATATAATTCATATATTTTATTTTTTCATTTACATATATAAAAGACTTTCATCATTCATTTTGATTAATTAAATTAAAAAATATTCTTATGTTTTTAAAATTAATTAATTTAATTTAAAATTTATTATTAATTTTTAAAAATTAATTGATTTAAAAAAAATATTGTCAATGCCCCATCCACACAATTGTGGGCCTACCCATCTACACGATTTATTCGTAATTCTTGTGGGCCTCCACCTTTCCATTGAAGAAGGTGTGGTTATGATGAGAATTTTAAACGTACCTTCAAATATCCCATCAATGCCCCATTCTTTCACGTCTTACTTTGAATCAGCGAAGTTAAGAGTTATTGAACCTCTTTACATGTACCTCCAAATTCGGGTCGACTGAATTTTAAAACCAACTTTTGACTTTATAAAAAATATGGTTTAATATGTTATTTTTAAATAATAAAATATGTAAGTAAATCTTTTTAAAATTACTTTTAAATTTTAGAAAGGTAAGCCTATCTTAATAATAATAATAACAACAAGTGTTGCATGGAAACATAGTCCCTGTCAGGTTGGAATGGGAATAAATGCACTGCTATGGTGGGACCGAGGGAGAAATAGAAGTCAGAAACATTAGAGACATGTGTGAAGCAACTTGAAGTACAGGTGGTATCCATGCATATGATCACTCATGTCAGTGTGCCACATGCCATCCATAAGACATTGGGCTGGTAGATGATCCCCAAAGAACCTCCCGAATTAGTTAATCATAATATTATGTTAATATGTGGTTAATATGCGAACGAGGCAGTTTTTTCCTGGGGTGTGTATAGTTCAAACATGGGACTTAGAATTTTTTTGTCTCAATGACTTGAAATAAAGGTTCCTGGAAAAAAGGACTAGGAATCACACACATTAAACATTCAAATATAATAAATACTATTTCCTGACATCCAACATAGTTGAAGAAAAAAAAGTTAGCATTTTGATTTGAAATTTATCAAAAATTAATAATGTCTGTTACATATTTATGGAATCTGTTACATATTTCTGGAAATTTAAATGCATTTGTCATATATACTATGATTGGGGCTCCCACGGACCATAAAAGAAATAAGTACAAGAAATAGGACTGTAAAAAGAAGAAGTGCACGGCGATAGAGAGGAAGACCTAAAAAAGAAGAAATTGAAAGTTATGAGTCTTTGGTTAGAGATTTATTTTTAAAGAGTGTTGGCCCTTGACCAAGTTTTGAGGATACTTGGTCATGTTTGACCTATTTTGGGACTTTGACAAGCTGTCGAAGGTGAAGCGCAAGTCGAAGTGGAGATCACGGGATCTAGACCCCTTTTTAGGGATTTTTGGGTTTTGGGCTCATGTAATGGGTATGGGGATGTCAGCCCATGGGTGCTTAGGCCTGATTTTGTAATATATAAATAGAAATCTAGGCGATGTAAGAAGGAGTTGGTCGCAAGTGATTGTAAAAATATTTGTGCATATTGTATGTTGAGACTTGCAGAGTTAAGTGCAAGTCATTTGTAAGTGCTTTGTGCGCAGACGGTGTAAGGCTTTGTGCTCTAACCTAGCTCGGGGAAGGAGGATTTGGAGAAGTGCATGTAGATCTCATGTCCTATGCAGAGTAGGGATTTGAGGCTCTATGCATGTAGCTGATTGACAAAAGATAATAAAAAGAAGAAGAGTTGGTGGATGTAGCCCCAGGATGGGGGTGAACCATGTATATCCTGTGTTGTGGTTGCTTTGTGCTTTATGGTTATTCTCTTGCTTATGTTATTAAATGATTAGTGCATTGATATATGCTTAGAAGAATCTAATATGATGGCTTAGTGCTTAGTGATGTGAATGAATGCTATATTTGATCTGTGTCCTTATGCTAAGTGCTTCTATATGTTAGATTTAGTTGAATACTACGCTACTATGTAATTAGGGTTTATCTGCGCTGTGAGATAAGATTAAGTACTGATGGATAATGACTATTAAGTGCTCTGTTAAGGTGTTACAATAACAGTTCTATGTCCTAGCTAAGGTTGCAGACATCTGAATCCTACAACCACCCCTACCTCTACCTTGGGTGAGACTTCATTTGCTTCGCAGGTGTTGCCGAAAGGGCCGGTAGTTAGTGTTTTTTTGGTGCGTTGAACCTCGGGTCTGGCCCTGTGCCAAAAAATGGTTCTGTTTTTGGGATGTGAAACTATGATTGTTGGGAACTAAAGAAAAGAAAGCTATGTGCATAGATCTATTGTTTTAGTGTGCAGTACTTGACTCAACTTGTGAAGCTCTGTGCTAAGAAGATAAGTCCGATCTGAAGAAAAGAGGTAAGACCTGAAAGCTTTGTGCTCTGATAAAGGTAAAGTGAGAATTTTTGGTTAAAGAAGTAAGATTTGAAGGCTTTGTGCTTTGTTAAAAATAAGAACAGTGGAAAGTTTTTAATGAAAAATGTAAGATAAGTGGAAATTTTTGTTTCAAAAGTATGGATATAGGTATGTTTGATAAAAAAATTCCTATCTTGAAAAGTAGGGCACAACTAGATGAAAGAAGATTTGATATGAATATATTTGATAGATATGTTATTCCCATGCATAGAAAGAATGTTTGGACTAACAAATGGATTCATGACCCTAGAAAGAGTTTTTTGCAGGTTAGCTACTATCCTAGTGCATAGTACAAGAAAGGTTGGAGATCATTTAAGAGAAAAAGAGGATTAACCCTTTGTTACAGTTGCAGAAGACCGAGACATCTGGCTAAGGAATGCCCTGGTAGAAGACCTAGTTGTCTTTGTTGTAAAGCCATGGATCACAAAGTTCTGGATTTTCCTAGAATGATTGATAAGCTTGAAAGAATGAATATGAGACAAGAAAACCTTGACAAAGGTCAATAAACTAATATTATGGAAGAACCCCATAAATAAATAGAGACTGTATTACCGCAAATAAAAGAAACCCTAAATGATCACCGAAATATCAACCTGTCAAAGATCTTAAAAGAAAAAGAATGCATAGAAACAATAATAGGAGACTTCGACATTGACTTCGTTCTGGATGAGGAAACACAGGTGAATATCATGACAGAAAGAACTTGGGAAATTTTAGGAAATCCTACTATGATTCCTTCATTGGGAGGAATGGGATTATTTAGAGGAAAGTTGATAACTATATGTGGAAGACTTACCAAGACATATATGAGTGCTCATGGAACTTCGACAAAGGAAGAATTTGAGGTTGTTAAATTTATTAAGAATAATGCTCCATTTTCTACATTACTAGGAAAAACCTGGATTGAGAAAGATCAGATCCAAAGAAAGAAAGAAGAGGAAGCTCTAGAACAGAAAAAGCAAGACCTAAGAAACTTCATGGCTAGGAGAATAACACACTTGTTGAAAGAACAAGAAGACTAGTCGAAGATACTAAGGACCATATATATGGATGTCGAAGTGGGAAGAACACAAGAAACCTCACAGAAGAGTGGAGCCCCTACCCTGGACAAATAAGAAGTACTACTCTCTAACTCTATGAAAGAATATCAACAACGCGAAGTTACTATGCCAAAAGGAGATAAGAATCAGAATGGAAAGAGGAATACCAAAACTCAGATCACAGGGACAAAGGATAGAAATCCCAGTAAGAAGAGAGAAATAATAGAAAAGTTGCAGAATGTTCTAGAAGGGACTTCACAGAAAGAAGGTTTGCATAACTGGAACTTCATTGAGATATCAGAACAACGCAACATGGCACTTCGCCACGATGGAGAAATTTAGCCATTGGAAGAATTATAACCGTTAGATCGATGCCCCGAACAACTAGAACAATAGTTATGGCCAGAAAGCTTGCCATCAGATCGTTGGGACCATGCCATAATGAACATAAACGCATTGATGAAGGCCTCTCATCTATTGGAGAGATTTGTTACAACGTTGTCTACTTATTGCATCGAGTGTTGCACCATAAAAACTTTTTTGAATTGTATCCTAGCCAACTCATTGTTACCGTGCTGTCTTTATTGAGATCGACACCCATTCTATTGTTTTGAGAACTCATTCATCCACCTGAGTTATCCGATCTGAGCATGTATGTCAGACAAACTCAGTGCCACAGTGAAAATTGTCGAAGAAGTTCTAAGCGATCTTATGGCTGAAAAGGTAATGTCCATCGGAGCTCAAGATTCATCAATGAGAGGATTGCAAGCTTCCACTTTGACTACTCGTGGATCCAGACCATCCCGACCTGCAGCCGAGAAGAGAACCGAGCACCGAGATGACTTGGAAAAAATGAAGTTAATCCCGACCATCCTACTCGACTACATCTCGCCTTTGGTTGGTGCGGTGAGTCATGATAGTGTACCCAGAGAATTTGATTACACCATGGTTACTGCATACCTTCCGAAGGGGATACGTGTAGTTAGAGAACAACAGGGTAAGATCGCAAAATCAAAGTTTAGTGACTTCAACCTAGGGGACTGCAAGAACCACAACATGCTCGCTCCTTACAAGTATTTAACCAGGAAGAAGGGGAGGAACTCAAAAATAATTCCCCAACCTTGGGCTATGAACCTCATGTAGTCCACCCTCTTGAATGTGATGAAGATTCCACATTTTGAAAGGCACCAAGAATTTAAAGCATGTGTTAAGATCCTACTATCATGTTACCATGGCGACTATCTATGGTTAGACCGACACATCATAGTCGATCCAACGCTGAGCCATAGGATCACCGGATTGAGCATGCAGGGACTCGACCCATAATACTTCTACCCAGGGAAGGCTACAAATCATGCATTGGCATAGAATATCAAAGACACATATGGCAATGTAGAAAAGAGGACGCGAGGCTACAAGTTAGCTTCCATCCAGAATGGCATAGTGTGTCTGGCCTGCCAGTTGATTGCAGGAAATCTCGTGAGAAAGAACATACCTACATAGGTCAGAGGATTCATTGTTGACCTCACCGTGAAATGTGTAGAAGGACTCCAGATGAACTGGGCGAAGTACCTAGTCAACTAGCTGGAATTGGATTGCCGTGAAGCTCAGGATCAGGGTTATGAATTCCACTTTAGCCAGCTCCTGATCCTCATAGCGTTTACTTCTTGGGAGATGCTGGAAGGTGCGACCTTACCAGACATTGAGTCATTCGAACCACTCACTACGAATTTCACCACACTCTGGTACTCGAGAGATATGGGAAAACAATGGAAGTCGAATGCAATATTCCATACATACTACCTACAGTTTAAGAGGGCCATTGAAGCTGTCCCTCGTATGACACCAAACACCCTATACTGGTTCAGACCTCTCATGAAGTTCCGCGTATATCGGAACTTCATTTATATCACTGCATGAGAAGAAGAGCATACAGAAGAGCTTCAGTCATACTATAAGCTCACAGAGGAGGACCTCGAAGAGATAATGAAGGATTGGTCAGTAGATCTCCTTATCCCCACTGACCCTGTAGTAATGTCTGATCTTGAACTAATTGGTATCTTCAATATCACCCCTATAAAACTTATCTATTATAAAGAATAGCTTCAGTCATATTATAAGCTCACAGAGGAGGACCTCGAAGAGATAACAAAGGATTGGTTAGCAGATCTCCTTATCCTCGCTGACCCTACAACAATGTATGATACCGAAGAAGTACAAAACCTGAGAAGTGCATAAGATGAATCTGCTTCAGTATCACTGGGACGAGGAGGTGATGACGAAGTAGACTGATAAGAGACCAATGGAAAGGAAGATCAACAGAAGCAAGGTGAAGTAACACCACCTAGGGATCCTATATATGAGGTTGATCCCTCAAAGAAAAGAAAGGTTTCCCCCATGAAACCTACCTCACAGAAGAAGTCAAAAGCTAGTAAAAATACGATGCAAACTATGCTCAGGGTTGATGACTTCGAATTCATCATCATAGCCGTATCAGATGCTTCGCAGGACATCATGTAGAAACATGAAGCCAAGTAGGAGGAGATGTACGATAGAATCAAGGTTGAACTTAGAGGGGTACAACAGGCCCTTCACTCCAGCCATGTAGTACCCACTACGAACCCACCATCAGAAGCACTAGAGATGGGAGATGAGCCTACCTAACTCTGCAGACTAGCTAATGTGACCAAATCTCGCCTTCGTCATGCACAGGAAGAAACAACACAGGCCACAGAGGCCCTAAAGCAAGTGCAAGAAGTAGTCATAGAGGAACATTGAGTTGCGTAGATGGAGATGGATGCTCTCTAGAAAAAGTTTGAAGAGGAGAAAGCACAAATCCAGCAAGAGAAAGACCATTTGCTCATAGAATAACTCAGAGTCAAAGAAGCAATTAGTAGAGAAATTCATTTCGTGACATGCTTAGAGAAAAAAGTGGAGGAACCGGTAGAACATCAAGTAGCGCAACTCACGGAAGCTATCCAAAAGATTCAACAAAGAATCATAGATCTGGAGCTATGAACAATGCCCAACACTCCGTAGGATGTTTGAGATCAAAGAGAAGAAACTGCTCGAAGCGTAGTTGAGAGAATCAAGGCCCTTGCCATGGAATGTAAACAACTAAGTGATCGCAGTGCCTAGACTTATGAGTGAATCACTGAGGATCTCGAATTGAAGGCATTAGAATCACAGCTCCAGGAGGCAAAGCATCAAGCAGAAATAGTAAAGTTACAGTTAAAGCCCCTGTCAGTAGTCGAAAGGATGAAGAGATCCCATGAACAATGCACTTCTCAACAGCAGGTCCACACCCTTTAGAGAAAAGTCATGGAAGTGACTCAGAGAATCCAACCAATATAGGACGAGGCTTACCAACTATTCGCAGAGATTGAAGGCCGAGGAGCAGAACTGGAGCAAGTCATCACTGCAGCTGAACAACGCTTAGAGGGACCTACCAGTGAAGTAGTTATCCAAGAGTTCGTCGAGAAGGAGGCCTTGGCATAGTAATAGGTTGAAGCAGCTCAAGCCTAGCTCGAGGATTTTGAAGTAGATCTACCCAGATCATAGTGACTCGGGATGAGTCACAGGTGAGTGTTGGGGGCCTATTGGCCCTTGACCAAGTTTTTAGGATACTTGGTTATGTTTGACCTATTTTTGGACTTCGATAGGCTGGGGATGAACCACGTATATCCTGTGTTGTGGTTGCTTTGTGCTTTATGGTTATTCTCTTGTTTATGTGATTAAATGCTTAGTGCACTGATATATGCTTAGAAGAATCTAATATGATGGCTTAGTGCTTAGTGACGTGAATGAATTCTAGATCTGATTTGTGTCCTTATGCTAAGTGTTTCTATATGTTATATCTGGTTGAATACTGAGCTACTCTGTAATTAGGGTTTATTTGCATTGTGAACTAAGATTAAGTATTGATGGATAATGACTGCTAAGTGATTTTTTAAGGTGTTACAATCACATATCTGAGTCCCAACTAAGGTTGTAGACATCTGAATCCTGCAACCACCCCTGCCTCTACCTCGGTTGAGACTTCATCTGCTTCGCAGGTGTTTCCGAAAGGGTCGGTAGTTAGGGTTTTGTTGATGCATTGTTGTAGCGTTGAACCCCGGGTCTACCCCTATGCCAACAAAGAAGTAGAATAAGTGGATTGATAAAGAAAGAAAGATGTGATCAGTATAGACTTACTATGAAGTTGATGCATTTTTGTTGCTCTCATTGACGACCACTGGAATCGTGCCAACGGGTTGTTGCCCTTCGTCGGTGAGCTTGTCTGTTAAGAACCAAGATAGATCTGAAGATATAATCACCACAATTACTGAATACAAAATAGATCCATAGAGCAATATAGAAGAAACACCACTTTATTATTACCAAACCCTTCAGGTAGGGCAACACCATACAATGGATCCTGTTATGGAAGGGATCCTCTCCTGTTCACTTGCTTCTTCGAGGGGGCAACCTCCTATTGAGCTTCAGCTCCAAATACAATACTTCTTTTCATGTCTCATTACATTGCTTGAACCCCTTTATATAGTGCTACCATCACCTAAGAACATTCTAGAGGAGGAATCT
>SNQJ01S0144758.1:0-24211 GCA_010110895.2 Picea sitchensis
GATGAAGAAGAAGAGAGATGGGCCCTCCAGGGCCATGCTCAAGTCAATCCGCCCTCGGTACTCCATGTCTAGGACCATGTGGGCCTCGAGACACGATCTCCTAGTTATCCCTAGATATCAGGGATAACAATACCAATTGATGGCAGGCTCCTCCCTAAATCTTGCCTTACATGAGGATCATTCCTAGTATGCTAGATTATTGGCACACTCTTCTAGGGTACAAAACCTCTAACCAAGTAGAAAGAAGACACAATTGACCTTCCCTAACCCTCACTCTTCCACCAATGTTGGCTCAGCCCTAATACTTAACCTTTCAAGCACCTAAACTCTCGACACTCCCCATTATACGAAGACCTCTTTTCAAATCATGCGCTATCATCACTGAAGCGCCTGGTTACCATCCACAAGACTCTCCCCTATGCCTCGAGGGATATCACTCTCAACTCAACAACAACATGGAAAAGGTGCTTATCCTCGGCGCTTTCACACACTATGTGACTTTAACACATATCCCTTGGCTCTCAACTTTTGCATTCGTCAGTCTTAACTTCCACATCAGCATTGGCAGTCCTTGTCAACCTCTTGACCATCCTTCCATCGCTTTCCACCATTCGATCAATCCAGGAACGCACAGGAAGCGTCCATTTTCAACGTTGAATCATTATACCAATACACAACAACCACACGATTTCTGTTTATAATTCATTCAGTTGCTTCTGCGCACCATACTCAAACACTCTGCATCCTAACAATAGAAACGACAGAGTTCCTACAACCATATTTTCATTGGCTTTAACATGACATTCTCATCGATTCGAAGATCACCGTTCGATTCAAGTACTAATTCCCGTCTATTCAAATATGTCCAATCACATTCACCTGGCCTTTCATATATCTGCCTGTGACTTGCGTTTCACACTTAGTGAACTCTGCGTCAAAGACAATAATACCTTGTCCGCCGTTTCCAAAACTTAGAGCCGGTGCTTTACCTTCACCTTTGAACTGTACATAGGTCATTCTTCTTCTCTCTGAGGGTTACCGCCAAGTTCTAGGGCTTCTGGAAATGCTCAGTCGACTATAGGTTCTCGGACCAGCACTCATTGGCTTCTCGCGGTTTCAAATCTTACTTCTCGTCTATCCAAAGTGGACCATTTTCTGTATGTCGATCTATTTCGTAGTCGACCCACAGAGACTCCCTATAACACTAATCTTCTTCTACTCCTCTTTGCATCCTCACTTGTTAGAACCCTTTTCCTTTTCGTCCTTTGAGAGACCTCTCTTACTGAGTTCTCCAAAAGTACACAAAGTCTGAGAAAACTTCTCACAGAACTTGGAACCCTGAGGTTCCCCCCAAGTTCATTTAATGACTGGAATCTCATATGCAGAGATTGTGCACAGTCCTCCTCTGTCAGGGCTTATTTGCACACTGTAGCTATACACATAACTACAATCATTCACCTAGAATTATCTTAACATTTACATACAGAATGTAAAGAGTCATTTCACACCCAATATCGTGAATTTCTTTTTCCATCAAAAATAGGACTGTACATGTCTTCTTGAGAGCTGTCACCCTCTCCCGTTTCTCTCTGTCCCTCTATTCATATATCTCTCGAGACTCTCTCCAATTCAGTTACAAAACAGTGCCGCTTCAACTTCCACTAACTTCCTATCTAATTGAACCCTACAAATCTGCACACGAACCTAGATTCAGGGAACAACTTTTATTTTTTTGAAAACACTCACTTATGTCTGACTCACTCTTAACTATAATCTTGCAACTCATCCTCCCATTGAGCATTTCTCAGTTGCTCTTTTCTCTTTTGTAGCTTATGCCACTTCAACTTTTTTCTCATGAGGAAACCACATCTTTGGTTTTCCTCCTCCTTCATTAACAGCTCCATCAGTACTCCTAGACAGACTTCTATCTCAGCCTTCTCCCTCTCATACTCTTCATCAGTCATTCTTGTACATATGCCATTTGCCTTGGCATTTTCTGTCTTCCTTTTGTGGCTGCCTTCTGAACCTCTTCTATGACTCTTGATAGTCATCTGCTTGAGTTTTCTTTCTGTCTTCTATGAGCTGCACTCACAACTCATCTGCTCTTGAGAACACAACTGTCCTCTTGTATTTCACCATAAGTTGAAATACTAGGTTCTTGGCCACACTTCACTTCCACTCAGAAGCCTTTACCCATTTCCTTCATCATTGTCTTCAAAGACTATGATTTCTTGTTGAGATGCCTCACTAATTACTGTTACCTGCATATCAATGATATTAAAAACAAAGACCATTCCCAAGCTTTCAAAAGCTTGTTGCTGCCAAATTTCTATGGCCACTCCCACACTTCTGTTCAACTTCAATTTCTTGACTGAACTTTGCCTTCTCCTTCCTTTGCATTCTTAGTCCTAATGCACCTGGCAGTAGACAAGCCCAACTCACATGAATTGTTGCCCTCGGTGCCCTGTGTCTAAGTTCCAACCCACTGCTTTGTCACCTTGAACTTCTTCGCTAGGCTCACTCCTGGGAGTAAAGGGGTAGTCCCTAAGTTGCTAAGTTAATTTTAAGTTAATGTTCGAGGAGTTAGTATTAATTGATTTATAGGCCAAAGGGAAAACTATCATATATGACAAGCAGCAATGCACGAGTGCAAGTCTAATCTATATGACAGTGAAGCCTTTCCCTAAGTCAACTATGACTAGTGCCTATGTTGGGCAATGGGGTTGGCCAGGTTCAAAAAGAATTGGTTCAATTACAAAGATTTTACAAGTAAAACAAACTAAACACCCCAAACCACGTTACTATGCGGTTACAAAGAATGTCTAAGTGTTTACAAAGGTTTACAACAATTTACATCAGATACAAAGATACATGAGATAGATACAAGATATACCAACTAGATACAAAGATACACAATGAATAAGTCTTGCAAGATATGAACAGATTTACACAATGGGCAAGCATGCCCCAAGTGGCACTTACTCCATTTGGATTGACTTCACTGGCAACAACCACAAAGCACTTAAGGATCAAGGAAGTATTGCCTCCCCAAGTGGGATACTCAATACTTATTGATCCACACCTAATAAACAATTAGACAAGATATTCCACAAGTAAATCAATTGCTCATGCAAACAGAAGGGGGATAGAACATATGGCTGCAATGAATAGATGAAACAAGGAAATAATCCACAAGTTATGTTTGTCTATCCATGCATCTAATTCCCCAAACATACACAGAGTGATCTATGCAACTAATGTAATTTCTTAAGATTTTAATTTCCCACCCTAAGCTAGATGTGTGCTTCAAGCTTCTTGCTCCACCAAATAACTACCAGGTGCTCAAGATACTGGTAGGACTCCGAGGTCCCTAGCTTCCAAAGGTGTTGCACCTGAAGTAGAGGTAGTCGACCGCAATCTCTAGCGAAACCAGGAATGGGTCCCGCCACTTCTGTATACTTGTCCCTCAAACCCCGTTTTTAGATGGTGGAGGAAGATATTTGAGGCCCAAAATGTTGCTAAAGGTTATTAAAGACCCTGGGTGAGTCTTTAGGTGTGTTAGGTTGCTTTGTGGTTTAGACCTTCAAATTTTATCTTTTGGCGTATGGCCGTGAGCAAAGTGTGTATAATCGATGCTTACAGTGTGTCAATTAAATCACCATTAATATAGCATTGAGTGAAGAAATGATAGCACGAGATTATACCAACATCACATCATCATTCCATATGAAGATTTAAATGCCATTTAAAACCATTAACCGTAAACCATTCACGTTAGAAATTGCAAGTAAGAGATGAAGCGTGTGTATACTTGAATGAGATGACGTGAGTATATGAGCCTTAAACCATTAATGGAGATAAACCAAATATGAATGCTGGCATTAGAAGTGGTAGGTAGGCTCGAGATAACCTATCACATATATGTCATCCACAACCATAAGCGAAGACATGTAACATAAAAATTAGGACGTGAGCATCAACAAGCTATGAGTGTTAAACCATGAACTAGGCCGTGAGCTCTAAGACATGAATCATTCACATGTAAAACGAAAGTAAAAGATGAAGTATGCTTGAAGTAAATTGAGCGTGGATGTCTAGATCATTAACTAGGACGTGAGCTTCAAAATGTAAGTGCTTAGGTATGAATCAAGACGTGAGCATAAAGGACGTTTCACATGTGCAACACTTAATCAATAACCATGAGATATGCAATTGTAAAGAAAGCCTGGAACAAGGTTGAGATGTGAATGTTTCAACAATGAACAAGGCCGTGAGCTAAAAGGTATCTGATTATGGCAGGTATCAACTAAATTTGGTGAGCATATATATTGCTAAACCATAGCTTTAATCCATAAAACTTTAAACAATATGTGTGCAAAGCATGTGTGTTAAACCATAAGCAAGTAGGTGAGTGTTGGTTAAGCATGTGAAACATTAAACCATGAGATAAAAATATATGATTTGCTTGTAGTGAACACTAGGCCGTGAGCTCAAGGTGAATGCTAAAACCATAAATTTTTATCCTATAAGCATTATATAAACCATGCAAGAAGTGAGTGCTTAGGGTGACTAAGACGTGAGCAAAAGATGTTTAACATATGTATCATTTCACCATAAGCATAAGATAAATGTGCAGGACGTGAGCATAGATAAGGTAACTGTCAAAATTTAAGCTAGGCCGTGAGCTTAAGCTGTGATATATGCAATATTTGAACCAAAAGTGTGAGATCTATATGCAAGACGTGGCCAAAAGTGACTAAGAAGTGGGCAAAAGACGTAAATGCTTAACTGTAAGCTAGGTTGTGAGCTTAAAACGTGATAATCCACATCAACATATGTTACTTCATCATCACCATAAGTTGCAAAAAGGGGAGAGTGAGCTAAAGTGAGCATAAAAAACTTAAAGGAAACGAAATTAACCAATGATGAAAACTAAAGATATATCTAGCTGCTAAACATGTAAATCATCAAGGTTAATTTTCCCTTAAACTAGTGATTTGGGGATGACTCCCCCAAGGTGTCAGCACATTTAGATTAATATCCCTAAGATATGGCTGCAAAGAAAAGCAGGGCATTCAACCTTCGTTATTAGGTGGGGCCGGTGAGAGAAGAGAATGTCGAGAGGGTAAGCTCTTGGCCGATTGCTCAGGTAGAAACTATCTTAACAATATTAATCAAAAAAGAACAAAAAGTTTATTGAATAACTTAGAAATGAATGAATAAATTAGAGCCAAGACGATTTTGGGGGTTTGGCCAAGAAAAACTCACTCCCAAAGATTAATACATGTCGAAAACTTTACAAATATACAAAAATATGCTATGAAATAGTACAAAAATATACAAAATACACTAGGAAACGTTAGGGAATTCGTTACCAATGAAGAGATGTTGTTGATGAAGCTTATGGACGAATTCCCGGTACGTTCCCTTATTCTTTGGTAAGTTTCTGAAACCCGACAGAGCAAAAAACTATTTGGAAATCTTTGAAAAACCATAAAAAGTTAAGAGGAAGTACCACGCCTTACCACAAAATTTCCCACACAAAATCTATAAGAGAGTGATGAAAAATTGACCCTATCTAAGAGTTAAAGTCACGAATGGTAGAAAGAAGCATTATCACGAGGAAAGAATGGATAACAAAGAAAGACTAGGAGTGTCTTGAGGAGTCAAAGGGTAGGCTCCATCAGGATGCTATCGATGATCCTCTGAAATGACACAACGAGGACTTAAAATGATGTGAGTCATGGAATAAGCAGTGATATTGAAACTAACTTAGAGCGAAATAAACCTAAGCTATCTAACATACACATAGAATAACCTGAATAATCAAAGCTATCCTACCCAAGCAAAGTAATTCAACTCAAGATCTACTACCAATGATCACATACAAAGAACTAAGACCACAATATCACCTCAAATGTAGAGAAAATCGAGAATAATCAAAGATCTCCTCATAATCCTCCAAGCTTTTCTCTATTATTCCAAAATGTGAAAGCAAACTCTGATAGCAAGAAGTGAATGGGTGGCTTGGTGGCAAGAGAAAGAAAGGTGGAATGAAATTTGTTGACATACTTGATGAAAAGCTCAAGAATGGTGAAAGAAGTGAGGAGGGGAGGGGTCTTTCTTATAGCTCAAGAGGCAAAGTTAGGGCAACTTGATGCATGCCAAGTGTTGTTTTGAGAGAGAGTGAGAATCTCTATGGTGGGTCGCCCTCCTTAGGTTTAGGGTTTGGGATTGCTTGCTTAGTTGGAAGAGCGTGGAGCCATGAGGGAGGAGAGAAAGGAACAAGCTAGGGAAACACCTCTCTCATGGAGGAGGCCACAACAAATCTGGGAGGAATCTGAGGGAATGGCAAATGAGGAGAGGTGCGTGAGCAATGAGAGGGGGCGTGAGCAACAAGAGGAGGGCGTGAGCTAATGAGGGAGGGCGCCACATATTAAGTGAGATGTGGAGCGTGGGACCCAAAGGGAAGAGAGAAGAGGCTAGGGGGGGCGCACCTCTCATGAGAGGGCCCCACAAAACATGTAAAGGATCAAACACACTGCTTAAAGGAGGTGGGAGAGTGAGCTTGATGAGGAGAGGCATACACAAGCAGCGGTAGAGTGTACGTGGGTCCATGAATTAGTGATGTAATTTGGGAAAGGCATACCTACCTCACATGTGAGGGCCCTACAAAGTCTTAGGTGGGAAATTCCTAAAGTTTAAATTGGGTTTATTAAAAGTTTGGGTAAGAGTGAGGGTCGTTTTTCCCCTTAGGGCGAGGGAAAAAAGGGTGTAAATGAAAGTTAAGTGGGTAGATTAGGTTTGAGGAAGTGGTTAGGATGGGTTTTGGGTAGGTTAGGGGGGTCTAACTTGCTCACTGCCACCCTACCACTAACTCACTAACTCATAAATTACAATAACGACATACTTATGACTAATGTCACTTGGCAATTAAAATTGTTGTTTTTGGTAACCGACTCTAAGTGCGACAAACCATAGATCAAAACTTATGCATTAAATTTGAAACTTGGCCTATGGGTGTAGAGTGTTGTTCCATTTCTTTTGAGCACAAATACCCTATCAAAATCCAAAGGCTAAGTTTTTACATTAGCTCAAAAAAATTAGTGAGCTAATTAAATCATTAAAGAGACTTAATTGAGTAAAAAAAATCTATCTAGACTCGACTAAATTCTGCGAAACTTTCTACAATGTCAAGCATGGTCATTTACATCAATCCTAAGCAAAAGGTTACAAAGGACGAGAGACCATTAAGGCCTTGGATTTCACCCTTTGGAGAAGTGGCCATGAGGAGGGAAAAACTCAAAGTCAACCCGAGGTGGGGCAGGCTAGCGACTTCGGATAAAAACCCTCGGTGAAAGGAACTCGCCTGATGTCAACATTCAAGGTATCTGACCTAACTATGACTCATGTTGACTCATTACATTATTATTAACCTTGTGAAGTGTAAATTTCGTTTACAAAATTTTTAGTGCTAGGGCATCAAATGCCAAGTAGAACCAATACTATATGCGGAACATAGATAAATACTTCATGGTACATGAGTTGACCCCTATTTGAATAGGCGATCAACAACTCCTAGACAGACTTCTATCTCGGCCTTCTCCCTCTCATACTCTTCATCGATCATTCTTGTACATATGCCATTTGCCTTGGCATCTTCTATCTTCCTTTTGTGGCTACCTTCTGAACCTCTTCAATGACTCTTGATAGTCATCTGCTTAAGTTTTCTTTCACTCTTCTATGAGATACACTCACAACTCATCTTCTCTTGAGAACACAACTGTCCTCTTGTATTTCACCATAAGTTGAAATACTAGGTTCTTGGACACACTTCACTTCCACTCAGAATCCTTTAACTGTTTCCTTCATCATTGTCTTCAAAGACTATGATTTCTTGCTGAGATGCCTCACTAATTATTTTTACCTGCATATCAATGATATTAAAAAGAAAGACCATTCCTAAGCTTTCAAAATCTTGCCGCTGCCAAATTTCTGTGGCCACTACCACACTTCTGTTCAGCTTCAATATCTTGATTGAACTTTGCCTTCTCCTTCCTTTGCATACATACCCTCCTCCCAAAGTAGATATCTCATTTAGAGCCTTGTATTCGGTACAAGCCTCTTCTACTCTATATGCAAGCTGCTTAACTCATAAATCTCCTCAGCGGGCTTTACGTCTTCTAGCTCTCAAGAACTTCCTGCTTTCGATGCCCGATTGATGGGCTCCCTCCCACAAAGCGCCCGCATGAGTATCATTCTTAGTATGCTAGATTATTGGCACGCTCTTCTAGGTTACAAAACCTCTAACCTAGTAGAAGACCCTATTGACCTTCTCTAACCCTCACTCTTCCGCAATGTTGGCTCTATACAGCCCTAATGCCAGCCTTCAAGCACCTAAACTCGACACTGCCATTATATGAAACCTCTTTTTCGTCATCGCTATCATCCTCAAGCACAGTTGCCAACCACGAAGACTCTCCCAATGCCGAGGGCTATCACTCTCAACTCAACAACAACATGGAAAAGGTGCTTATCCTTGGATCTTTCACACACTATGTGACTTCAAAACATATCCCTTGGCTCTCAACTCTTTCATTCACCAGTCTTAACTTCCACATCAACAATGACATTCCTTGTCAGCCAACGACCATCCTTCCATCGGTTTCCACCATTTGATCAATCCAGGAAAGCACAGGAAGTGTCCATTTTCAACGTTGAATCATTATGCCAATACACAACAACCACACAATTTATGTTTATAATTCATTCAGTTGCTTATGCGCACCATACTCAAACACTCTACATCCTAACAATAGAAACGGTAGAGTTCCTACAGCCATATTTTCATTGGCATTAACACAACATTCTCATCGATTCAAAGATCAACATTCGATTCAAGTACTAATTCCCATCTATTCAAATATGTCCAGTCACATCGACCTGGCCTTTCATATATCTGCCTGTGACTTGCGTTTCACACTTAGTGAACTCTACGCCCAAGACATTAATACCTTGTCCGCCGTTTCCAAAACTTAGAGACGGTGCTTTACCTTCACCTTTGAACTGTACATAGGTCATTCTTCTTCTCTCTGAGGGTTACCTTCAAGTTCTAGGGCTTCTGGAAATGCTTAGTCGACTATAGGTTCCCGGACTAGCACTCATTGCCTTCTCGCGATTTCAAATCTCACTTCTCGTCCATCCAAAGTAGACAATTTTCTGTATGTCGATCTATTTCTAAGTCGACCCATAGTCAAAATAGAATTCTGATTTTCTACTTCCGTGACAGTCCCAATTGTCTTTCCAAAGGTCTTCTCTTGGCTATTTAAGTAAACCAATTGTTATATGTTCCCAACATCAACAGATTCTTTCATAGGAGACATGATTGTCTCATCTTCCTCGAGGATGCTGCCCTTATTAACTAAGAAATCTATGAATTTCTTTTGCTGCAACAACTCTTCTTGGTCTTCATCAGAAAGACTCTCTTCATCATAATTTATTTGAACATCTTCCACTTCATTTAAGACAACTCCAAGAGATAGATTGCCTTTTGCAACTTCTGCAAACACACTTAAATTGTCAATTTCAAAACTACAAGACCCAATCGTCTCATTTGATGGTCCAATCATCAAATATTTCTTTGGCTGCTCCAAGTCTTTTATAGGACTCAGAAAATCCTCACTATCTTTCTCCTCAACTTTCTCAAGCATAACATATGAATGCTTCCTATCCTCCTCTTTCAGTTCTTGCTCATCATCATATGCCAAGCCCTCCTTGTTTCAGCTTGCACAATAGGTTGGAAACCATTAGTTTCACTCGGCTTTGTATGTGCATGTACATGAGACTCAGTTGTCCCATTTTCTTCCAAAACAGAATTAAGATTCTGTCTAACTTCCTCCTTTTGTATGACAACATCAACAAATTGTCCCCTTTCATTCATTGTACCTGCAGACATACATAAAATATCAGATTTAAAAACACACAGACCTGTTGGCCTCACTTGAAGTTTCAGTCTTCAAGTCTTCTCCCAGATACTCACTTGGCTTGAGCATCTCATCCTCCCATTGAGCATTTCTCAGTTGCTCTTTTCTCTTCTGTAGCTTGTGCCACTTAATCTTTCTTCTCGCAAGAACACATCTTTGGTCTTTTATCCTCCTTATCTTTTAACTATCAATTGCTCCTAAGACAGACTTCTTCTCAGCCTTCTCCCTCTCCAGCACTCTTCATCAGTCATTCCTCACCATACCCATTTGCCTTAGCGTCTTACGTGTCAATATTTCTTTTGTGGCCTTCTGAACCTCTTCCATGACTCTTGATAGTCATCTGCTTGAGATTTCTTTCAGTCTTCTATGAGATGCACTCACAACTCATCTGCTCTTGAGAACAAAACTGTCCTCTTGTATTTCACCATAAGTTGAAATACTAGGTTTAATAGCCACGCCACTTCCATTCAGAAGCCTTTACCTGTTTCCTTCATCGTTGTCTTCAAAGACTATGATTTCTTGCTGAGACGCCTCACTAATTATTGTTACCTACATATCAACGATATTAAAAACAAAGACCATTCCCAAGCTTTCAAAAGCTTGTTGCTGTCAAATTTCTATGGCCACTCCCACACTTCTGTTCAGCTTCAATATCTTGATTGAACTTTGCCTTCTCCTTCCTTAGCATGCATACACACCTCCCAAAGTAGATATATCTGTCAGAGACCTCACTGTTCAGGCTACAAGCCTCTTCTACTCTTATAAGCAAATCTACTTAACTCATAAATCTCCTATACATACTGCCTTTCTGTCTTCTAGCCTTCTCAAGAACATTCCTACTCTAGTACCAATTGATGGCAGGCTCCTCCATAAAGCCTGCCTTACATGAGGATCACTCCTAGTATGCTAGATTATTGGCACACTATTCTAGGTTACAAAACCTCTAACCAAATAGAAAGAAGACACTATTGACCTCCTCTAATTTTCATTCCTCCACCAATGTTGGATCGACCCTAATACTTAACCTTTCAAGCACCTAAACTCTCGACCTCCCAATTACATATGAGAGATTTCGTTTCAAATTAATAGCTATCATCACTCAAGCGCACGGTTTACCATCCAGACTCTCCTATGCCTGCGAGGGGCTATCATACCGAAACTCAACAACAACATGGAAAGGTGCTTATCCTCGGGCTTTACACTGTGTGACGCTTCCTTACAGCACCTTATCACTTGGCTCTCAACTCTTTCATTCATCAGTCTTAACTTCCACATCAGCATTGGTAGTCCTTGTCAACCTCTTGACCGTCCTTCCATCGGTTTCCACCATTCGATCAATCCAGGAACGCATAGGAAGCATCCATTTTCAACGTTGAATCATTATACCAATGCACAACAACCACACGATTTATGTTTATAATTCATTCAATTGATTATGAGCACCATACTCAAACACTATGCATCCTAACAATAGAAATGACAGAGTTCCTACAACCATATTTTCATTGGCTTTAACACGACATTCTCATCGATTCGAAGATCACCGTTTGATTCAAGTACTAATTCTCATCTATTCAAATATGCCCAGTCACATTGACTTGGCCTTTCATATATTCCCCTGTGACTTGCGTTTCACACTTAGTGAACTCTGCATCCAAGACAATAATACCTTGTCCGTCGTTTCCAAAACTTAGAGATGGTTCTTTACCTTCACCTTTTAACTGTACATAGGTCATTCTTCTTCTCTCTGAGGGTTACCTTCAAGTTCTAGGGCTTCTGGAAACGCTCAATTGACTATGGGTTCTCGGACCAACACTCATTGCCTTCTCGTGGTTTCAAATCTTACTTCTCGTCTATCAAAAGTGGACCATTTTCTGTATGTTGATCTATTTCTTGGTCGACCCATAGAGACTCCCTATAACACTAATATCCTTCTACTCCTCTTTGCATCCTCCCTTGTTAGAACCCTTTTCCTTCTCGTCCTTTGAGAGACCTCTCTTACTGAGTTCTCTAAAAGTACACAAAGTCTGAGAAAACTTCTCACAGAACTTGGAACCCTCAGGTTCTACCCAAGTTCATTTAATGACTGGAATCTCATATGCAGAGATTCTGCCCAATCCTCCTCTGTCGGGGCTTATTTGCACACTGTAGCTATACATATAACTACAATCATTCACCTAGAATTATCTAGAAGCATTTACATACAAGAGATGTAAAGAATCATTTCACGCAATATAAATTGAGATATCTTTTCCATTAACAATAGGACTGTACATGTCTTCTCGAGAGCTCTCACCCTATCCCGTTTCTCTCTATCCACTGTTATATGTCGACATCTCCTCTCCAATTCAGTTACAAAACAATGCCTCTTCAGCTTCCACTAACCTCCTATCTAACCGAACCCTATAAATCTGCACACGAACCTAGATTCAGGTCACAACTTCTATTTTTTTAAAACACTCACTTATGACTCACTCACTCTTTACTATAATCTTGCAACTAACCTCTTGAGTCATTCCCTTTCTTTAGGTATCTGTTACATTAACTCAAACCTCATTGACACCTACCACTAAGCATATATTCTATCTGTACTTATTAAAAAATAAAATGCTTTATACATGAGATCTTTTTTTACAAATGCCCCTCCTTGGGCTGATGTCTAGACTTAAAGGTCTGATTAACATTTAATACTTGACCATGAGAGCTAGTGCTCCTGCATCAGACTCCCAAAGTAGAAAGAAGACATGATCTCCTGATCATGAATCTTCAATCTTCATCCTTCCTCCAGCTGCAATCTTCTAGGCTTCCAAACTTTGTATTGTAGAGCTCCACTGCCTTCACTTTCTCTATTCTTCACTTTACAATCATTTCTGCAGTAGATTATTTGCTTAATTTTGCTGTAGCTTTCCTTAGGCATTTGCATTAGGTTCCATAATTCAGCTATGGCTTTCTCCAATTCAGTTTTTTGTTGCAAGCTAATCTGATCTTCATTACTTTTTCATAGCATTCTGCTGCACTTTATCCGTTCATCGCTAAATTGTTGATTTCCTTTTCCAACTTTCCTTGCTTCAACCTCTGCTGCAAATACTGCTGTAGATATTGCTCTTGATACTGCTTCCACCCTTACTTCCTGCATGCTTTGATAATCATCTCCCTCTGCAATATCCTTCTCATTTTCTCTACTTGCAAATTTACTTTCAAAAAGTAATTTATCTTTCAATTTTCTATTTGCAGCAACATAATCAATCAATCCTTCATGTATACTAGTTAGCACATCATAGAATTGTGAACCATTATCTGTTCTTGTCTCTTTTACAACATGAGACACTTCTCCTTCATCAACTACAAATTCTTCTTCTTGATCAAATACTTTCAGCCAGTATTTCAAACATTCATTCTCTTCAAACCATTCATCAGTATGTTGCCTTTCAGGGTCAGCACAACTCTTCTCTGCCTCTGTCAAAATAGAATTCTGATTTTCTACTTCTGTGATAGTCCCAATTGTCTTTCCAACGGTCTTCTCTTGGCTATTTAAGTAAACCAATTGTTATATGTTCCCAACATCAACAGGTTCTTTCATACGAGACATGATTGTCTCATCTTCCTAGGGGATGTTGCCCTTATTAGCTAAGAAATCTATGAATTTCTTTTACTGCAACAACTCTTCTTGGTCTTCATCAGAAAGACTCTCTTCATCATAATTTATTTGACAACCTTCCACTTCATTTAAGACAACTCCAGGAGATGGATTGCCTTCTGCAACTCCTGCAAACACACTTAAATTGTCAATTTCAAAATTACAAGACCCAATGGTCTCATTTGATGGTCCAATCATCAAATCTTTCTTTGGTTGCTTCAAGTCTTGTATAGGACTCAGAAAATCCTCATTGTCTTTCTCCTCATCTTTCTCAGGCATAGCATATGAATTCTTTTTATCCTCCTCTTTCAGTTCTTGGTCATCATCATATGCCAAGCCCTCCTTGTTTCAGCTTGCACAATAGGTTGGAAACCATTAGTTTCACTTGGCTGTGTATGTGCATGTACATGAGACTTAGCTGTCCCATTTTCTTCCAAACCATAATTCAGATTCTGTTTAACTTCCTCCTTTTGTATGACAACATCAACAAATTGTCCCCTTTCATTCATTGTACCTGCAGACATACACAAAATATCAGATTTAAAAAACTGAGACCTCTTGGCCTCACTTGAAGTTTCAGTCTTCAAGTCTTCTCCCAGATACTCACTTAGGTTGAACATCTCATCCTCCCATTGAGCATTCATCAATTTCTCTTTCCTCTTCTCGTAGCTTATGCCACTTCAATTTTTTTCTCATGAGGAAACCACATCTTTGGTCTTACTATAGGTTCCCTGACCAACACTCATTGCCTTCTCGCGGTTTCAAATCTTACTTCTTGTCTATCCAAAGTGGACCATTTTCTGTATGTCAATCTATTTCTTAGTCGAACCACAGAGACTCCCTATACCACTAATATCCTTCTACTCCTCTTTGCATCCTCACTTGTTAGAACCCTTCTCCTTCTCTTCCTTCGAGAGACCTCTATTATTGAGTTCTCCAAAAGTACACAAATTCTGAGAAAACCTCTCATAGAACTTGGAACCTTGAGGTTCTACCCAAGTTCATTTAATGAATGGAATCTCATATGCAGAGATTATGCCCAATCCTCCACAATAAAGCGGCTTATTTGCTGCTGTAGCTATACACATAACTACATTCATTTACCTAGAATTATCTAAACATTTATATACATAATGTAAAGAATCATTACACACCCAATATTGTGAATTTATTTTTCCATTAACAATAGGACTATACATGTCTTCTCGAGAGCTCTCACCCTCTCGTTTCTCTCTGTCCCTCTATTCCTATATCTCTAGAGACTCTCTCCAATTCAGTTACAAAACAATGCCGACACCACTAACTTCCTATCTAACACGGTATCCCCGATAGCTAGGGATGACTAGCAGATCATGTCTCGAGGACATGGTCTAGACAGCGATGCGAGGCGGGGAGCTACGAGCGGAGGATTACATCTTCTTCTTCTCGACCATATTTGTCTGCCGAGCGCAGTACCATCACTCATAGAGCTGGGCTTGCATCGAGGAAAGGCTCTTGCTCAGCGAAATTAGTGGTCAGAATTATCCATGGTATGTGTCATGTTTGATCATTATAACTTTCTTGTATGCATTAGATCTGCATTTCAAATAAGCGCTGGATTTTGCTTAACCCTTGATATTCTTTGGGGTGATTGATGGGTAGCCCAGCAGGATTCGGTTATCCATAGGTTGTGGATTTAGCCACCAAAGGGGTTTGAAGAACCATGCGTCCGGATTCCCTTCATACTATCACCTTTTCATCTTTAAAACCAGCTCATCCATCCCATTACCCTAATAGATGCAGCCCATTGGGAGGGACTTTTAGGAATTTTATCTTGTCTTGCTTGTGGGAAGAAGGGGCTAAAGGCGGAGGTAAAAGCAGCTGGTAAAGGAGAGATAAAAGCCATGGAAATAATAAAACCTTTAGATGCTTCGCCCGGGGATCCCGAGAAAGCAGTAAAAAGCCTCGATAAGAAACCAGGGGACCCTAAGAAAATGATAAATAAATAAAGTGAAAGACCTAATTAACTAAAAGGGGATGGGAGTCCTCATCTTGTGACCCATTATGTTCATAGGTATTTAACGGTGTAATAACTATACCATCGGATTTATAAGCGAGGCGTTGACCTTTGGTTGCATGGCCAAAAGGAAGGGGGTCTCATGCGAGCCGACCCTATCTGCTGTGAAGATACTGAGTGGTAACAACATCGACTCAGCCCACCTAGCGAAGCGGTGTCCTCTTTATCAAGGCTTGTAGCAAAATATAAATAAAGAAGATAAGGCAATAGGGGCTTGGAAAATTGTGCATCCATGGCGGGGCATTTCGCCTCCTACAAAGGCACCCGCAGTGACACCGACCCTAGGTCTAACTATAACGGACATCCACAAACCATATCCGCGTCCTATACATGTTTTGGATAACCCTTTGAAAGATCCGGTTCTTGTGAATTATTGACCCAATAGGTTGCCCTTTAGTTTAGCCGACTTTGTATGGTGGAGTGCATTGTAAGGTCACTGAGCTATTAGAGATTTGTTAGGGTGTTATGCATACGACGATAATTTTAATGAAATTTGATTTACATTGCTATGATGTCTAGAATGCGACCCAGATGCTGATAATGCGAGGACCATGCGGCGGGCCGAGGTGCCAAAGGATGCGATGCACATGGGAGATGATGATTCCGGACCTCATGGGCTAAGCCCATCGGATGGGCGTTAGCGATGGCGGGGCGGTAGTGTGGCAGACCCTTGCCGCGAGAGGGGAGAAGAAGGACACCTTCGGGGCGTTTTTGACATAGATTGTGGCTTATGGGGATCGACCCCTGGCGGTGGATGTGGACCATGATGGAGAGGCGATCACCATTGATGTTGGACGATTTCCAGGGGCACGTGGAAGCTTTCTTAGGCTTGTTTGGCGATGTGGGATGATCATACAGACCTGGGAGAGACAGCGTTTTGCTCATGTGGTGTTTGTCATGCCCTAAAGGGGCTAACGATCTCCCTTTAGGGCTTGACGTCTTCATATTTCCGCTTATTTTTGACATTTAGCATGTAAAAGTGACAAATGATTTAAAGCTGAACTGTTAGCCGTAATGTGGGCTATTTTGGTTGACCTATTTTAATTTTAAGGTCAATGTATTGTATAAATAGAGGGATGTTTTCCCTCTTATTGATCATAACACAACTTGCTCTCATTTGTGAGAGAGGGTCTTTAGCTCTTGTCTTTATTTTTGTCTCTTGGAGGAGGTAGGGCAACTTCTTGGAGGTCTTATTTCTTGGTGAAGTGGTGCTTTTGCTGTGGAAGGTTTACAACTAGAGTTGGATTAATGTTCTTCATGATTTTTGTAAGTGTATTTCTTTAAAGCTTCTTGAATGAATAGTTGTTGTGCTTACATTTACATTTATTGTATCTTGTTGCTTTGACTTAATCCTTGCTTGAAACCCTAGAAGTCCACCTGTGAGTAGGTTGAGACTTCATGTCCCCATAACGTAGCTTATAACCATTTGATTTGAGGGTTTAGCCTAGCCGATACCTTCTCTCTTCTTGTGCTAGTTTGGTAGAAATTGAAGAAGTGATTCTAAGGCCTAATTGAGTTTACACCTAGGGTTTGCTTCTAGGGTTTGAGAAAGCCTTGCCTTTGCAACTTTTTTCGATACATGGGTTTCTACTTGAGCTAGCCGTTTTTGCCAGAAAGTCTTAAGGAAAGGATTGAAGCTCTAGGCCTAGCCTTTGCTACACCTAGGTTGGTCTTCTTTTCTTAGGGTTAGGGGTTAGTGGCCTTGCCTTTGCTGTACAAATTAAACCCTAGTTCTCTGTGTCTTTAAGTTTGAAGGCCTTCTAAACCATTGATTCTCTTTGACTCCATTAACCCGAGGCACTAGTCTAGAGTCTTTTTCTTGAGCTTGTTGTGACCTTTCAACCTTCAAACTCTTTCAAAATTGCAAAACCCTAACTAACTTATTTGCTAACCCTGAACTTATTTTGAACCCAATTTTAAGTGGATAAGCGTGAGGCCTTTTGAAACTTGGTTGGATGAAGGGTGCGGCTCATCTCCTTGTGGCAGAAGTGAGTTAGATTGTACTTTGGCTGGTTGATTTTGTCCAAAGCGTCCACTTTGGCTAGCTAACACGCAAAATAACAACAATAGCATAGCTACAACGTCATAGTCTTAAACCTCTTGATTAAACCCTAACGTTTTGGCTTTATCTTTCTCATTTGATTGGCATTGGCTAGTAGTCACATTTGCAAGTGTATTTGGGTGAAGCGTTGTGCTCTTTTCCTTCTTTGACTCATTGATAAAGAAGCTTGACGTCTTAGTGCAGCAACATTATCATAGGACTGACGTCGCTGCTTCATTTCTTGGCTTACACACGCAGCGTTGTGATTGTTGGCAGCCCTATTGATTAGCTTTGAGTTGATACACTTTTCCTAAGCTATTTTGATCAAGCGTTTCACTCATTGTCATTGTTAAGAGCCATACGTCATACCTATTTCGCGAGAAACACTATATGGTTGTGGCTGACATTGTTATATGAGCTTGATCTATTGCATTGATACTTTGATACATGGTTTGGATTTATCACATTGAATGCTATTGTCTTTATGCTATATTGAGAATTTATTATAAGTCTTTGCTTATTTAGCCATCATTGACTTAGGCAATGTAGCATTAGTATTTTCTCATATATTGAAGATAGTCATCTATTTTATGCTAACCATTGCAAGCATACTCTAGTTGTCTCTGTTTTGTCTAAGCGGAGTTAGCCCGGCGGTGGTTCTTGTGACTATCTTGGGCATCAATCGTGGAAGGGTTTTCTCTTGACTTGGCCTTATCTTTACCCTTTTCCCTTCATTTATCCAGTTGACTTATGGGCGTCTCCCTTGGACTTGCCCTCCTAAATGAAGGCCCCATCCGGTGGCGGTGGGTGGGGAAGCTCCACAATTACGACGGTTTCAAAGCCCTTGGCCTTTCCTGTAGATGCGATAACCGCCAACTTCCGAACCACAAATCTGCACCACGAACTTTCAGTTAGGGTCGAGAACTTCTATTTTTTGAAAACGCTCATATGACTCCTCACTCTTAGCGTAATCTTGCAAAATGCCTCACGGATCATTCCCTTTTATTTGGGATACGTTACATTAACTCAGAAAAGCCTCATTGGCACTACCACACAACATATATTCCATCTATACTTATTAGAAATAAAATGCTTTATACATGAGATTTTTTTCAAAGGCCCCTCCTTGGGCTGATGTCTAGACCTAAAGGTCTGATTAACAATGAAGATTTAACACTTGACCATGAGAGCTAGTGCTCTTGCATCAATACGTATCAGATATGGATTCATGCCGGAAGTGATCACGACATGTGTCTGTATAGCCATCACTTACCCAAATTATTGTGGGCGGGGGTGTCTTGTGCTGAGAATTTGATGCATTTTTATTGGAATATACACCTTTGCCTGATTTATTCACCTACATTATTTTGTAAATTTGAACTATACTGTTTCAATGTTTTTGTTCTAATGCAGCAGGGCCGTGTATATAAATGATATTTTGCTTTCTTCTTATGGTGAATTAATTGATATCAAGTCACTGGATACTCCAAGGTTTATGTTTCTATTGTCAGAATTAAGTGAAGTTAATTTATTTTTTGTCTGCCTTCTCACAGGGTGTTCTTGCACACTATGGAATGAATGATGATCAAGCCAAGACTCTTCTGCTTTGTTCTTGTAATGACAACAGAGTGAGCCTTTACGACTTGCCATCGTAATTATACCTACTCTCAAGTTCGTACTGTGGTTATTTTGCATGCTAGAAGCATTCTTTCAAGCTTTCATGATGCAAATTCCTAGTCACACTACACAGATGTATTCTCTGATATTTTGTAAATTTGAACTAGACCGTTTCAATGTTTTTGTTCTAATATGGTAGGGTCGTATATATAAATAGTATTTTTCTTTCTTCTTATGGTGAAAGAATTGATATCAAGTCACCAGATACTCCAAGGTTTATGTTTCTATTGTCAGAATTAAGTGAAGTTAATTTATTTTTGTCTTCCTTCTCACAGGGTGTTCTTGCGCTATGTGGAATGAATGATGAACAAGGCAAGCATGTTCTTCTTTTTTCTTGTAATGACAACAGTGTGTGCCTTTACGACTTGCCATCGTAAGTACACCTACTCTCAAGTTCATGCTATTGGTTATTCTGCATACTTCAAAGTATTCTTTCAAGATTTAATAGATCCAAATTCCTAGTCAACTGTATCATGTTATGCATGAATGTTCTCATTAACATTTACAAGTTTTGTCTCAAGTTTAGAGAACGAGGTAGAGTATTCTCAAGAAACGAGGTGCGAGAATTTCAGATTGGACCTGGTGGATTATTTTTCATTGGTGATGGAAAGGGTGAAGTTATAGTATGGAAATGGGATACCCGGACATTGTGAGAGGCTGAAACAACCTTTAAAATTTTGGTTGTAATCAGCGGCAACCTCCAGTTGAAATGATACTGTGGTCACCCCTTCATGTAAAAGTGACCCTCGCTCATGTATCCCACTAGTGCATCTCCTCGTGTACTCTTCTCTCTCAACATACTCTAAATACAACCACTCTGCTATGATCCTATTGGTCAATGGAATACTCTCACATCAACAGTGTTATATTTAGGTGGCCCCGGGGACAAGTTTATGCACTGGATGTCACTAATCAAATGATTTTTGATGAAACACATGGAAGTCTCCTTCCTTCCTCCTGTAATCATCTATATCATGTTTTGATTTATCAAGTAAAATATAAGTAATGATATTGCTACATTTTATAGCCCTGCTTATTTTTTTGACTTTCAATTCCACAGGATGGCACTATTTTGGCATGTAATTTTAATTCTGTAGCCAATACCATTGAGCCTACAGCTTCCCTTGTAGGCCATACGTTGCGTGTTGTCTCACTAGTCTCAGGGTAGACAGACTTTACTTTTCTTCCGTGGACCACAAAATAAGAGTAAGGTTTTTTCTTCTTGTCTGCTACCTTTATTTGTTTACATAATAAGATTAAAAAAATTCCCTTTAACTTGTTCGGCTTAGAAATAATAGTACCACGAATAAATATGGTCTTCCTTGCAAGCTTTGATGTTTTCTAGAAAACAAAGTATGTCTCTGATTTCAGAGGATTTTATATTTGACATTGTGTAATGCATTTTTTGAATTTGATGCGTGCCTTAAGGTGCTAAATATTGTACTGAGAGTAAACTTTCATAATTGTTTTTGTCATTTCTGTGCATATTTTGAGGGACATATTTCTTTGCAGGTGGCCCTATTGTTGGTTTTGTTGTTGACAAAGTTCCACAAACTGTGAGATATGTTAGTTTAGGATATCCTTTTGGTGTGGCTGCATCAACACTCTTTGGGAGGCACCACAAAGCTATTTTCCATACAAAACCAAAGCCTTTTGTGATGGTTTCACCATCGTAAAACAACTAAAAATTAAGTTGAATATGGCAGTGGGGCATGTTGGAACACATATTTGTAACTGAGGTAGGTCATTTTCAAATGGAAGGCCCTTTCTATGATGAATGCATGGCAGCTTTGATTGATAAGTTCGCCACAACATTGTAGATGAAAAAAGTTGACCAAAGGCAGTACTGCATCCATTCTCTTGGCAAAGCAAAGCCTAGCAAATGAAAGAATGGCACATCTTGTGTGCTTCAGGTGTTGTTTGAAAGGTTTAGATCTATCATACTTGTTAGTCAGGTTGATTTGGCTGAGACAACTATATAGGGAAAGCACTTTTGCAAAGGTATCACACTGTTCAGTCAGGAAACATTTGATTCTTTCACTGTTGGACTTGATTTGATTCTTTATGCCCCTTTGGTACAGTGTTGATTGATTTAAGGACAATACTGGTTAAATATAGTGTTATTGATTGGCAGTGAGTGTCAATATCTCGTCTTGTTCTCAGTTTCAAGTGTAAATGGATATTTTTTTAAATGTACTTGGTAGAAAATGTTTGAATAATTATGGAAATCTAATGATTATCCATTATGCAAAACTTACATCTATTATCATTAGAGAAACTATTTTTGATAGTACTCAGGCTTTTCCAAAACCCAATTAATATGGTGTCTAGGTTGTGTCAATTTTATTCACTGGTACACAAACAAACATTCATCCTTGGCCTGGCCACAACAGTGTTCAGCATGGGGTGGAGCCTGTATGACCATGGGTTTTGGCTAAAAATGGGGATGTGTGTTTGATGAAAAATATGAGTTGTAGAATTAAGCTAAAGCTTATGGAAGTAAGTGGCAGTGACAACTAAATTGTAATTGCAATGATGTTGTCAAAGTATGTGTTTGTACTGAATGAGGTCCGCTTTCAGAAAACATTTGTTGTTGATACCTTAGTATTGAATTTCAATTTACTATTTCAGACTTTAGTATATACTATTTTTCTTAGTACTATTTAGATTGTAGAATGATGAATCTGAATCAATGTATACAACATTTCATTTCTGAATCCAAATCTAAATCACATCTTTATCATTCACAAATTTGAATTTAGAATTTACACTGCACAATGATGAATTTGCATGGGATGAATTGTTATTGTTGGGATTTTATCATTTCTGTTTTTTATTTTTATAAATTTAGAGACCCCGCTCCCCATGCTAGGGACCTCGACATCCCCCTTGTCCCCTAAGAATTTACCTAAAATTTGGTTGTTATCTCCACATGTCCCCCATGTTTGTTTCTTTGCTCCCGCGTCTCGGTTACTTGGTGGAGCATTGATTTGATCCCTCTCATGCTTGATGGATCCAGGGTTAAGATGGATTGATTCTAGGTTTATATATTTTCTACAGGTTTTACTTTCATCTAGTGAATTGAAGAACCTAAGGAACAAACATAAGGGTCTTGATTTCATTTTTGATTATTTAAAAACAATTTTCCATTTCTTTGAACTTGTCAGCTTTTAGTTTTTCATCTCATTCACTTTTTACAATATTGCCTTGACCTTAGCTTGAAGCTTGATCGTTATTCCTAGATCCGAGTCCAAATTTTAAGGATAATGTGAGATGGGGAGAAAATGCAGAGTCCCTCAGCCTCACAGAGGTTAGGATCCATGTTAGTTGTACCATCAAAAGAGCCATAGAGAATGGAAGTTTCTAAATCTTGTGAGGATTATTCCTTTTTTCCTTCCCCTGCTTCTTAGATTTTTCAAAACTCAAAACCCTCTCTTAGCCTATAAAAAGAAATGACGGGCCAAAAATCCAGAAAAGAGGTCAGAATTTTGGGATTCTCAAATTTGATGGGGTTGTGCTTACATAAAGGTGATGAGATCATGTCTAAATAGAATTTTCTCTATGCCAAACTAGTCCTTGTCAAAGTAGTGTATATATGCAACTATCTATGTAGACTCTCCATTTAAATTAGATGAGCAACAACTAATGAATAATTGCAGATAACTTTGTTAGGCATGACCCAAATGACAGTTCGACCATGTCAGTTTTGGCTGCATGATGGTAGAAACTTGTTAGGACCGGATCTTAGAGATATTTTATGCACTCTTATGCTCTTGCAATCTCTTGCAATGCATAGAGAATACCATGACCGTGATATTACATGCTTGGATGTTAAGACAAGAAGCAGTGCGACACGAATAGGGAGATTTGTCAAGTTGGAATTGCAAGTGCAGTTTATTTCAGGTTGTAGGATTACAGTTTACTACCAAGTAAATGTCCATGTTAAGTCAACTGGAATAGATTTAACCTATAATGACAAGAGGAGGTTAGCGAGTATAAACTAAAATGTTGCAAGAACCTTTGCTTCTTATATTGTAGGCCTCATGTTTTGGGAATGGTTTTTGTCAGAGTATATAAAGATTCCGACCAGTTAATACAAATGAATATAACGATTTCTGGAATAGTTAGTATCTCACAATAATAGAAATTAGTCGATCAAGAAAGTCTTCCACTTAATGATAAGATGATTTTCATTCATAACTATGAAACTGGAACATATCCTTCATATTTTCTAATTTTACCTAATAAATAACAGGGGATTTCTTGTAGTGAATGAAACAAATGTTTCTCAACCTTCATTGGCATACAAGAAAGCATAACCAAAATCCCAAGTTAGATATATATATATATATATATATATAGTATGGTTGGTCATCTCACTTCTCTTCCTTCTCAACAACAAAAGAGATTTGTTTTCGGGGGTTTACAATCACGTCTCTAATTCAGAAATCGTAGAACACTCTCACAACTCTAAGCACCTCATCTACTTTGACAAAACCAATATTCTTGCCTCTTCCCACTTCTACCAATCTCGTGTCATTCCAGAAGTGCCCGAAATCGAAAAACATCCAAACATTTTCAATCGTGATGTTAGGGTCCTAACCCACACGTAGGTAGATCAATATATTCGGATGTAATAAAGGTCAATATTAATAAGGCCTTTCAATAAAATAAAATAAGGAGGATGTAAGAAGACCTAATAGAAGCTTCCTCTTCTAGAAGGATCTTCCTCTAGATGCTTCTCTTGATAGACATATTTAGTATAAATAAGGGTCGAGGGTATGAAAACCCTAGCTTGGAGATTATTGTAACAGAGC
>SNQJ01S0144759.1:9573-24211 GCA_010110895.2 Picea sitchensis
TCTGCTTCCCGAACCCCGAAAGCCGAAATGCCGAAACAGGCTCAACGACTCTGGCTCGTGCTATTTCCTCTTAATGTTTTCGGGGCTTCACGATTTCGCGAGTCAGGACTCCACGTCTCCCGACTCCTGGCCTCTCGACCACCCAGGTCCCGAAATGCCGAAATCTACCCGACCATGGTCCACTTTTTTGGGATTTCGGAATTCGCGATCCTGCAATTTTGGCTGCTGACGGTTCTTAGTCCTTCGATCTCCCGGACCTCGAAATGTCGAAATGCCGAACTCCGAAATGGCTGCTTCCTCTGTGACCACAGCCCTGCTCCAAGGACATGTCGCATTTCGCGACTTCAGGGTTTTCAATGCAAAGTGCCCTATCTCCTTGTCATCGGGATTTCTGAAATGTCGAACCCCGAAATGCCGAAATCCCACTCCAAAGGGTTTCAACAGCTCCTGTTGCTTCTCATCCAACGACTCACAACATTTCGCACTTGTTCTACGAAGTGTCTCCACCATCCGTTTCAGCTCTTCCCCTACGCGACCTCCCAGAGGTTAAACTATGTGCGCCTTCCTCCGGATCCGATGGCTATTGGTCCTTTGCATTAGATCTGACAGCCGAGATCTATTTCTCTTCCTGTTGTCTTGATGTAAAATTCGATGGTCCAGATCTCATCTCTCTAGTTGATCTAATGACAACTGTGCTCCCTCCTGAGCTTGAGAACTTCCTCTCTCCCCTTGGGAGATTTTCTAAAGTTTCAAAGGCCTCAACCTTTTCTTCCTTTGCAAGCTCAATTCCTTTGGATATCGCCTATGTTCTAAGGATGCTATCCCTCCTGAGCTTTGTTCACTCTGAAACCTCAAAAGGTTTCTCGACCTCTGCACTCCTTGCAGGGTCCCTGCACACAACTGTGTTATTCATCCTAAGCTTTATTTACCCGAGCCTCTAGTGGACTTGCCCTTCTATGTCCTCAAAGGGAAATCTGGTGTCCTCCTAACGACCTTCTGCTCAAGTCCTCCTCACTGAGCTTAACAGAGTATTCAGTAACTCTGTAAGTGTCTCTCCTTGACACTTCTCTTATCTCAGAACTCGAAAGAATGTTCTTCTCAGTGCACTCTATGCAACTGTTCAATGCCCTCCTGGTAGAGTTTCCATAGAACCCTCAGTGATTATGTTATCTTTGTGCCTTCCTCTACACAGTCTTACCTCCAAGGTGTTCAACAACCTTGAGGTTTCTTCCTCTGGTGCGTCCTCCTGGCACAACTTTGTCCAAATTCCACAGAATTTAGAAGTGCATTCTATGCATTGACTCAATGCATCCTGTGCATTTTCTCAATGCCCTCCTGGCAGAGCCTTTACAAAATTCACAACAATTATGCTTCTCCTCTCTGTGCTCTCCTCTACACAGTTTCTCCTTCAAGGTGTTCAATAACCTTGAGGCTTCCTGCTTGAGTTAATGACTTCAGCTAGTGGGCCCTCCTGGCACGTCTTTGTCTAAAATTCCGCAGAATTCAGAAGTGCACTCCTGCACTGGTTTTCAGAGACCGCAGTACTCTGTCATGCACTCTTGCATGAAACCACAAAGAACCCAAACCTAGAAATAAAAGAACTCAACAGATAGGGAAAGCTATCTATCCATGCAAATGCACACCTAACATACATCTAGAACATATCATCAACACATAAAGACATTCATTCATGAACTCACAACACATGAACAACAACATGTAGGAAAACTGCTATGATTGTATTAATCAAGAATGCCTAATTGCAATGTGTTCGAGCTCAGACTACAATGGAGTCTCGGCTCTCCTATTATTTCTCTATCTTTTGTTCTATCTGCCTCTCTACTGACTCACTGCCTATAGATACAAAGGTTCTTTTTACAAAAAGGGGCTCCTCGAGCGCTTCCCTCCATCCTCACCAACTCTTCACTAATTACATTGAATGGGCCATCTAATCTGAATTGGATCTAGATCCCCATCAACATGTTAGCCATTAAAGGAGACACTAACTACAGCCTGCTCAAAGGCACGGCTTGGCTCTACCAGCCTTACAAACATTTAATACTTTTTCAAAATTTGAAAACGAGAGGGTTGTGCCTCTCTCCTTCCATTGAATGCGCACTTGATGTGTTGGCTGGCTGGCGCTTGATGACGTGGAGTGATGCTCCTGCGTCATACTCCTTATCTACAAAAATCATGAGCTCTTGCTCATGAGCTTCCCAGCACCATTGTTGAAATCCACCTGGATCCCAAAAAGTTCTTTGGCGCTGTCCATCTGCTTCATTGCTTCACTGCTGCTGCTGCATCTGTTGCCCTGCTGCTATGGCAGGTTCTCCTCTGCACAATTTCCCCTCACTGGAATTTTCTGCTGCTGACCTCGACATCAGCCTTCTAATCTTCTCAATCTCCTCGTCCAGCTGCTCCCATGACTAGCTCTCTTTATGTAGTCTCCTCGACTACACTTCTTCGCCCTTATTAGTGGGCAGATCAACTAGATCCCCCATGCTATTTTCTTCCTCTGTGGCCTCATCTTTCCACTCTGCTGCAAAATTCAGCTCTACAGTCTTATCCTCCTGAATGACCTATTGTTCATTCATCTTCTCTGACATACTTGCTTCTGCCATTTCTCCTGCTGGTGCATCTCCAGCTTCCTCCAGCTTCTCTCCATACTGGAATTTTGCTTCATCTTCTGCTGCATGCCTCGGCACTACATTTATCATCATCTATTCAGCTCCCTGGCTGAAATTTCTGAGCAATTCCTCGGAATGCTCCTCTGTTAACATCTGCATGACTGTCTGCTCATGGAAGTCATCTACTAGTTCTAGATGGTTCAACCAATACTCCAGCATCTCCAACTCCATCTCCCATGGAGTGAGCATCTTATATTCATGCTCTTCTTTTGTTGGGGCCGATTTTGATGTCTGCTCCAGTTTTCCTTTCTCCCTGATAGTCACAACTGGTTGTCCTTCTACTGTTGCTACATCGGTAACACAATTTTTCGCCTCAGCTAGGCGATGTGGCAAGAATACCTCTATTCCCCCAATCATCAGAATGCTCTTATGATCTTCCTCTATCAGCTCTCCTCACTAATATGAAATCGCCTCTGAGTTCATGAGACTCTCACATGGCCTCATATGCTCTCCCTTGCCCAAATGGCAATCTGGGATTTCTGCGCTGCTCACCTGGCAGTATTTGAGATCCTCTAGTGATCCCATCTCATTGCCTTCCTGGCAACCTGAATTTTCTGTTCTGCCCTCTTGGCAGTCTTTGAGATCATCCTGTGACCTCTTCTTATTGCCCACCTGACAAATTGAAAATTCCTCACTGCCCGCTTGGCAGTTTTTGAGATCTCTGCTCGATCTCTCTTTCTCCTCAACATCACTAAGATTTCTCCCAGCTTTTGGTTCATAGGCATGAACCATCTCCTCTGTGGCCCTAAGGATTTTCACATACCTCAACCACCTCCTCAACAACCTTCGCTGTATTCTGGCCAACAATTTATTGAATGGCCACTTTGCTTTCCTCCTCAAAGGCCATTCATACACCCAATGTGTCTTTGCATTCTGCTGCACCCACAGTGAAAGCTCTTCCATTCTCACCCTTATCTTAGTGAGCTCTTTATCCATCTCATATTTTCTCTGCTACTAGTGGTTCTTCTTTCCACCATGTCCATGGCCTTCAGTAGCCATGTTCCTGTTCCTGTCTTCCCTCTTAGAAAAACTATGGATCACTCTTCGCCTGAGAGTATCCCCATCTTCCTTTCTTCTGCAGGATACAAGTGAATTCCCACTCTGATACCAAACTGATGCAGACCCCCGACCCTCAGGCCAAGATCTGGATAGGATTGTTCTTCTCGGAATCCGCAGAACTGAAATAGTTCTTTCGGGCCCTCACTGGAACCCCACGAATCCAATCCATAGGTCCTTCACAAACCCCACCTGTGCGAACAAGCACTAGGCGCGAGCTTCACCTCCACGCGACCACGACATTGTGGTTGTATCGAGATTTCGGTAACCGGGATTTTGAAATGCAGTGGCCCAAACCACTGGTCACTCCATTCCCCGAATTCCCGAAATGGCTCAATACCGAAATGGGCTCAGATCTTTTCGGGATTTCACGAACCAGGAGTTCATGATGCAATGACTCCAAAATCTCGCCTCCTCTGCTTCCCAAACCCCGAAATGCCAAAATGTCGAAACAGGCTCAACGGATCTGGCTCGTGCTATTTCCTCTTAATGTTTTCGGGGCTTTGTGATTTTGCGAGTCGGGACTCCACGTCTCCCAACTCCTGGCCTCTGAACCACCCAGGTCCCGAAATGCCAAAATCTACCCGACCACGATACACTTTTTTGGGATTTCAGAATTCGCGATCCTGCAATTCCGGTTGCAGATGGTTCTTGGTCCTTCGATCTCCCGGACCTCGAAATGCCGAAATGCCGAACTTCGAAATGGCTTCTTCCTCCGTGACCACAGCCCTGCTCCAAGGACACGTCGTGTTTCGCAACTTCAGGGTTTTCAATGCAAAGTGCCTTAGCTCCTTGTCATCAGAATTTCTGAAATGTCTAACGCCAAAATGCCGAAATGCCGAAATCCCACTCCAAAGGGTTTCAACGGCTCCTATTGCTTCTCATCCAACGACTCACGGAATTTCGCACTTATTCTACGAAGTGTCTCCACCATCCGTTTTAGCTCTTCCCCTATGCGACCTCTCAGAGGTTAAACTCCGTGCATCTTCCTCTGGTTCCGATGGCTATCGGTCCTTTGCACTAGATCTGATGACCCAGATCTATTTCTCTTCCTATTGTCTGAACGAAAAATTCGACGGTCCAGATCTCCTCTCTCCAGCTGATCTAACGGCAACTGTGCTCCCTCCTGATCTTGAGAACTTCCTCTCTCCCCTTGGGAGATTTTCTAAAGTTTCAACGGCCTCGACCTTCGCTTCCTCTGCGAGCTCAATTCCTTTGGATATCGTCTGTGTTCTAAGGATGCTATCCCTCTTGAGCTTTGTTCACTCTAAAACCTCAAAAGGTTTCTCGACCTCTGCACTCCTTGCAGGGTCCTTGCACATAACTGCGCTATCCGTCCTGAGCTTTATTTACCTGAGCCTTTAGTGGACTCTCCCTTCTGTGTCCTCAAAGGGAAATCTGGTGTCGTCCTGACGGCCTTCTGCTCAAGTCCTCCTCACTGAGCTTAACAGAGTATTCAGTAACTCTGTAAGCGTCTCTCCTTGACACTTCTCTTATCTCAGAACTCGAAAGAGAGTTCTTCTTGGTGCACTCTATGCAACTGCTCAATGCCTTCCTGGCAGAGTTTCCACAGAACCCTCAGTGATTCTGTTATCTCTGTGCCTTCCTCTGCAGAGTCTTACCTCCAAGGTGTTCAACAACCTTGAGGTTTCTTCCCTAGGTTTAATATTTCCTCTGGTGTGTCCTCCTGGCACAAATATGTCCAAATTCTGCAGAATTCAGAAGTGCATTCTATGCACTGACTTAATGCATCCTGTGCATTTGCTCAATTCCCTCCTGGCAGAGACTTTACAGAATTCACAACAATTCTGCTTCTCCTCTCTGTGCTCTCCTCTGCACATTTTCTCCTTCAAGGTGTTCAACAACCTTGAGGCTTCCTCCTTGAGTTAATGACTTCAGCTAGTGTGCCCTCTTGGCACGTCTTTGTCTGAAATTCCGTAGAATTCAGAAGTGTACTTCTGCACTGGTTTTTAGAGACTGTAGTACTATGTCATGCACTCTTGCATGAAACCACAAAGAACCCAAACCTAAAAATCAAAGAACTCAACGGATAGGGAAATCTATCTATCCCTGTAAATGCACACCTAACATACATCTACAACATATCATCAACACATAAATACATTCATTCATGAACTGACAACACATGAACAACAACATGCAGGAAAAAATGCTATGATTGTATTAATCAAGAATGCCTGATTACAATGTGTTCGAGCTCGGACTGCAACGGAGTCTCAAATTTCCTCTCTTTTCTCTATCTTCTGTTCTATCTGCCTCTCTATCGACTCACTGCCTATAGATACAAAGGTTCTTTTTATAAAAGGGGCTCCTCGAGCGCTTCCCTCCATCCTCACCAACTCTTCATTAATTACAACGAATTACATTGAATGGGCCATTTAATCTGAATTGGATCTAGATCCCCATCAACATGTCAGCCATTAAAGGCGACACTAACTATAGCCTTCTCGACGACACGGCTTGGCTCTACCAACCTTACAAACATTTAATACATTTTCAAAATTTGAAAACGAGAGGGTTGCGCCTCTCTCCTTCCATTGAATGCGCGCTTGATGTGTTGGTTGGTTGGCGCTTGATGACGTGGAGTGATGCTCCTGCATCAAGATCGAACTAGATAGAATGTTGGAAGAAGGAAGCATAGAACCTTTTGAAGAATTACAATGGATTATCCCTATGGTGGTCTAGGATAAGAAGACAAGAGAGATCAGAATCTGTGTCGATTTAAGGAAACTGAACGATGCATTCTTACATGATCCATTTCCTACACCCTTTACCAATAAAGTATTAGATAATGTAGGACGACATGAAGTTTACTCCTTCACAGATGGATTTTCAGGTTATCACCAGATCAAGATTGCTAAGGAAGATCGCCATAAGACCACATTTTCCACAGAATGGGGTTCTTTCCAGTACACTATGATGCCTTTTGGATTGAAGAATGCACCAACCATATTTTCTAGGGTGGTGGTCAAAGCATTCAAGGAGTTTTTACATAAATTTTTATAAGCATATTTTGATGATTGGACTGTCTTTAGCTTGTTGAAAAATCATATTGAATGTTTGAGACTAATGTTGGATAAGTGCAAGCAATGCTAGATTTCCTTGAACCTGAAGAAGTGCATCTTCATGTCATCTTTTGGAGTATTGATGAGACACATTGTATGTAATCAAGGGTTGTTGGTAGATCCTTCTAAGATTTCCATCATTGTTGATCTACCTCCCCCTACTTCGGTTAGACAACTGCGCACTGTGTTGGGACATACTGGATACTACAAGAAGTTTATCAAGGGTTATGCACAGATAAAAACACCAATGAAAAATATTTTAAAGAAACATCGTCAGTTTCAATGGTCATAGGAATGTCAGCAGAGCTTCGACACACTAAAACAGAAAATGGTTACTTCCCCTATCTTGGTTTTCCCAGATTGGAGTAAGGAATTCCACGTCCATGTCGATGCTTCATCCATTGCATTAGGAGCATTGTTAGCAAAACCAGGAGATGGATATATTGACCACCTGCTAGCATTTGCTAGCAGGAATCTATCTACAACTGAGATAAACTACACTACCACTGAAAGAGAAGGTTTAGCTATGATGTATGCACTGCAAAATTTTCGACACTACTTGTTGGGAGGGAATTTTAAGATTCTCATTGATCACTCTGCACTGAAATACTTAGTCAACAAGCCAGTGTTGGGGGGAAGAATATACAGATGGCTACTATTATTCTAGGAATATGACTTTGAGATTATGGTCAGACCATGGAGAATGAACAAGGGACCTGACCACTTGTCTAGGCTAGAACATGGAGAGGAACCTACCATTTTGGAGGATACACTACCAGATGCACATTTGTTGGCCATCAGAAAGGTTGATGATCACTTTGTCGATATAGTCTACTACCTATATACAGGAATGGAACCCCGCGAGTACACAATCATCCAAAAGAAACAACTGGTAGTTCGCGCTGCAGATTTTTCACTTATAGCTGGACAGTTGTATAAGGTGGGACTAAATGAGATTTTGAAGAGATGTGTTATGGAGGAAGAAAGACCATTGATTCAGGCAGAAACACATGGAGGCATCACAGGAGGACATTATGCAGGGAAAGAAACAAAGCAGAAGGTTCTTAGAGCTGGCCTCTGGTGGCCTAGTTTACACAAAGATGCTAAGGAATACTATAGAGCCTACGATGTATTCCAAAGAGTTGGGAAACCATCCAGAAGAGATGAGATGTCTTTAGCACGTCAACTAACTTTACAAGCATTTTAGAAATGGGCTATTGACTTCATGGGACCTATTAACCCACCAAGAAAGCACACAGGAGCCCGATACATCATCACTGCGGCAGAGTATTTGACCAGATGGGAAGAAGCAAGAGCAGTTAAGGATTGTAGTGCAACTACAATTGCGCGGTTCATATTTGATGATATCATAACAAGATTTGGATGCCCAAATATCCTTATGAGTGATCAAGGTACTCATTTTATTAATAAGACTATTGAAGCCTTAACTCGGGAATTTGAAGTCCATTATCAGAAGAGCACGCCATACCACCCACAAGCGAATGGTATAGTCGAATCTTTCAATAAAATATAGGAGACAACGCTAACAAATATTTGCAGTGTCAACAGAGATGTTTGGGATTTGAGAGTGCTAACAGTACTATGGGCATATCGAACTACTTGCAAGAAGATGACAATGCAGACTCCTTTTAAGTTAGTTTATGGCCTAGAAGCAGTGGTACCTATGGAATATTTGGTTCCTAGTTTAAGAATTGTAGCATTTACAGATATGGATGACACTGGTGTTGTTCAAGAGCAACTCACGTAGTTGGTAGAACTAGAGGAGGACAAGTTTATTATAGGATTTCATCAGTAGGTACAGAAGGAACGAGAAAAGGCCTACCATGATAGACATATCAAGAGGAAAACATTCAAACAAGGAGATTTGGTGTTGGTATATGACAGCAAGTTCATGAAGCATCCAGGGAAGTTCAGAACACATTGGCTTGGGCCATATGAGGTATTCTATGTTACAGAAGGAGGAGATATAGAGTTGAAGAATCTGAATGGAGAATGGAAGGAATGTTTATTAAATGGGAGCAGGTTGAAATTGTATTATGACAACCCACTGCCTCGCAGCTCTGTATAAAAGAAAAGAAGAAGGGTCTAAGTGCCAGGTGCAGTTGAAAATGGGTACCAGACACATAAAAGAAAGTCTACACACAACATGGAGGGACAGAGAAAAAATAACAGGCTACTCCATGTAGCCTAAAGTCAAAGAAATACCAAAGGCTCAACCCTACAGTGACTCGAGACGAGTCACAGGTGAGTGTTGGGGGCCTGTTGGCCCTTCGTTATGGAAGGAAGCGAAGATTAAGGAAGAAGAGCGAAGTGTGAACTGCGTGAAAGGCACATTAGCTGAGAATGGGTTGATGTGGTCAAAGAAGTAGAAAAGAAGAAGCAAAGTAATGGAAAGCTATCTGTTGAAAGAGAAGATCAAGGAATACAGATCAATAAAGAAGATGGATCGTGGACAACTTAGCAAGAGAAAAAATCCATCAACGAGTTCTTTGGATCACCTCACGGAAAATAAGGAAAGATAGGTCGGTGAAGCCCTGAAAACGTGGGTCAAGTTGACCTAGGGTTTTAGACACCTAGGGTTTTGGGATCTAGGGTTTTGACACCTAGACGTTGGTCATGTAATGTATAAATAAACGCCTAAAAAACCTAGGAGGGTTCGTTCGAAGTGGATTGTTTTTTTGATGTTGAGTGATTATTGTTGTTGCGTGAGGAGAGTATTGTGTTGTGAGAATATTCTTGTATTGTAAGATCTTCATCTAGGTGCGAAGATCAACCTTGCAGCCGGGTGCACAGGGAGGGGAGAAAATAAGAGAAAGAGAGAGAGATGTGCAAGCTAAGTGTGCAGATAGAACTGTATGTTTTCATATCCTATATCAAGAAACGTAGTTCTGTCGACGTAGCCCTAGGGAGAGGGTGAACCACGTATATCTTGTTGTTCTCTATGGTTGATGATGTGGTCCTTTCGTGCTGTTATAATTTTATTGCATTGTTGTGTTAGATCTGAGATATAGCTTGTGAAGTAAGCTTAAGCGTGGTAAAGAATATCTAGATAATTGTGTGTTGTTGCCCCAGATCCACTCTGCATTTCCTCTGGTTGTAGACACTTGTGTCCTGCAACCCCCTATTGCTACTTTGGGTGAGACTGCATCTTCTCTGCAGGTGTTGCTGAAAGGGCCAGTAGTTAGGGCCTGTTGGTGCACTGGTACAATTGAACCATGGGTTTGCACCTATGCCAACAAGTATGTATACCTCTGTAGACTTTACCAGTCAAATCGTTGGGCGAAGGGGGTCTTATACACCAATTTGGTGTATGGCTTGGTCATGACCTTAAAAATAGATTATTATTATTATTATTCCTCGAAAAAAAACAACTTCGATTCATGAAAATATAAGATACAATTTGAAGGCACATCAGTGCAAGGATCGTAAACAACTAGACTAGGAGATGGATCGTCCCATAACAAGACCACTTCCAAAACATTTCTTATCTAAGGTTCTCTAATATTCTAAAAAATAAGAACTAAACAAAGCAACTTAGTAGACCAACTATAGCGAAAAACTACATCTTTGTATAAAAAAGAAGGTTCACTTCTTCTAAAGAGCAGCACACCAACCCAATACTCCTCAAGGATAAGCATATTTTCTGGAAGTTCCAACACTGATTTTGACAATGAATCTACCTCTTAGTTTAGTTCTCTATAGATGTGACTAAATGAGACTTATTGAAATTAAGAAGAAATAAGATTTAGTTGACGACCAAGATATAGTTCAAAGAGTTACTAACAATACTTGCAGGATCGAACATGAAGTCTATAGTCAGTTTAGAATTCCCCATAACCTATCTCCTTTCCACTCCATGGCCTTTGGCACATTTCAGCAGGCCGAAAAAGGTGTTAAACTCACTGAAAGTATTCGAGCCCAAATCCCATGTTATCTATAAATCCCCTTATTAAGCCCTAGATATTGAATTATTATGTATTTCTGGTGTTATATTTGTATGTTGGCTAGAACCCTTCATTTTACCCTTTCGATATCCATACCCTTTGTCTCCTATATATATGCCAAGGAGACCTAGTCTTAGGATCATCTTATCACATCTCATATTGTATTCTGAATTGGATATATTTTAAAAGGAGGTTTCCCCCTTGAAGTTGACTGTATTCATTGACTTTTTATCATTTTTAAGGTGTTGGATCATAACATTTGGTTTCAGAGCACCAATCCTAGGGTTTTTCTTCTTCAAGCAAGTCATCTTGGAATTTTCATTATAGAGTGTTTTGTATGCCACTTCAGACAATGAAATTTGGAGTTTACTTAGAGGACATATCAACATACATGTACTAAAACTTTCAGGTTTTGGGTCATTATACGTTTGGAGATATACCCCATGGAAGATAGGGTTTTTCACTCATACTGAATTCAATTTTAAATGTGTCATCTTGGGATTTTTGCTATAACCTCTTTTCTGGGAGTTTTAGATAGTGACATTTTGTGGAGATTGAGGAGACATTTCATAGTATAGTTCATCCAAATTCTACGTTATATTTTGCTATACTTTCTGATATATAGTCCATGTAAGACCAAGCTTGTGACTAATCCTAAAATCCATTTTAAAATATTAATCTTGACATTTTCACTGTAATTTTTTTTTCTTTGAAGTTTTTGACTCTAAAATTTTCAGAATCCTAAGGATACATAGTGAATTATAATGTGAAATATTTTTAGATTTTGAATCATTGTAATTTGTGAGATATATCTCGTGGAAGTTAGGGTTGTTTACAAATCCTGAAATTAGTCTTAAACAAGACATTTTGGTATTTTTTTTGTAATGTTTTAAGAAGTCATATCAAAGTACTATCGATAAAAATTCTAGACTTATAAGGGTTCAAAGTTTAGAGATATATCAGGACAAAGGTCATCCATCCAGACATACTCCAAATTAAGGGTTGAAAGGTACATAACTTACAATTGGCATAAATTTTGATTGGAAGATCTGTTTTTTATAATTCAAAATTTGTAATAAAGAGGAAAAAAAGGATAATTATTTTTTTCTCACATGGATCCAAAAGTTATTTTACCAACTAAACCTCTAGTGAGCTCAACCATGACTCAAGAATAAAAAGAAGATTTTTTTACCAAATTGGAAAGGTGGAAAATAAGATGGATGAGATGGAAAATAAGATAGATGAAAATAGGAAAGGTATGGAAAAGAAGATGTTAGAATTGCAAAATTTCATGTCTTCCATGATATTTCATGTTGTAGATGAGAGACTCCATAAAGGAGATATCAAATTGCAAGGAAATCATGAAAACATAGAGGAAATAAATATTGAGTCCTAGAATCATGATTATTCATCACTTCAAGATCCACACCATCAAGGTTTCAATGCATAACCAATGAACTTCTTCATTCCAAATATTGATATGAGGAATTTTTATGGTAAAGATCCTATAACATTGATATTCCAATTGGAGCAATTTTTTAACCTACACAAAATGACAAGATTACAAAAGGTACATATTGCATCCTTGTATTTAAAAAATGATCAATTTGTTTGGTATCAATGGCTTTGTGGAAGAAAAAATAATTTAATTATCTCTTGGTCCATTTTTACACATGAATTGATATCACATTATGGGGATATTAAGAGAAATATATTCTTTAGTCAATTGATAAATCTTCGGAAAAGGGGTATAGCTACAGAGCACATTCAACAATTCCAAAAGCTCAATATTAGTGTGAAGAACATTCCTGGGGACAATTTGTTAGATACATTTATGTGCACTTTAAACAAGAACATTCAACATGATGTGCATCTTTTTGAACCTAAATCCCTAGAGCAAGATTTCAATATAGCAAAGAAAGTGGAAAACAAAAATATGGCTACTAGAAGGGTGACCATTGATAATTGTATAGAGCACCATGTTCCCTCTCCTAAACTGACAAGGTTGACACCTCAACAAATGGATGAAAGAAGAGCAAAGGGACTATGTTTCAATTGTGACAACAATTACAATAAAGAGCATAAATGCAATGGAAATAAATTATTCTTCATTGACTATGAAGAGGAAGACGATCAAGAATTGGAACCATCACAAGATCTAGATATTGAATATATTACTCCAACAATATTGTGTCATGCATTGGCCGACATCAGTACTCCAAAACCCCTCAAGATACAAGGATACATAAAAAATAATAAGGTAACAATGTTGATTGATTCGGATAGTACCCATAACTTCATCAATTACAAATTAGCAAAAAATATCAATTGATTTGTATATCTAGCACTAGAGTTTCAAGTGATGATTGCAAATGGAGGTACCATAAATTGTTCTTGGAAGTGTCATAATATTAAGCTCAATATGGGGGAGTGTTTTTTGGATAGTTCCATTATTTTCATCCAAATGGATAGTGTTGATGTTACATTAGGGGTCCAATGGTTACATTCATTGGGAAGAATGGCCCTTAATTTTCAAGATCGTTTCATGATATTTTCCTCAAATGGAAAGGAAATTGGGCTTAGGGGTATCCAAGGGAAACCCTTTATGGTGATAATCTCTAATAGCATGAAAGAATTACTCAAAAAGGGACACCATGGTGTAATTGCACAATTGTGCTCAGTATATGTTCAAACATCTATATCCTCTACTCCATTGGATCTCCAAATAATTATCAACAATCATTCCAAGGTATTTGGAGAAATGGATGAGGTTCTTCCACCTACTTGAGATCATGACCATGCTATTCATTTGAAACTAGGAAGTGTACCATCTAGCATTAGTCCTTACATGAATCCATATGCATAGAAGAGTGAGATTGAGTGTATGATCCAAGAAATGTTAGAGGCTACCATCATTCAACCTAGCCAAATTTATTTCTCTTCACCAATCATGATAGTTACGAAAAAGGATAGTTCATGGTGTATGTGTCTAGATTATAAACAGCTCAACAAAATGACCATCAAAGATAGGTTTTCTATTCCTACCATTGATGAATTATTAGAATAATTGCATGGATAAATTTTATTTACTAAGTTGGATCTTCGTTTGAGATATCAACAAGTTAAAATGAGGCAAGAAGACATTCCCAAAACATCTTTCAGAACACATGATGGTCATTATGAATTTTTGGTTATGCCATTTAGACTTACTAATGCACCTTCAACATTTCAAAGCTTGATGAATTTTATTTTTAACCCCTTTCTTAGAAAATTTGTGTTAGTACTTTTTGATGACATACTAATCTAAAAGAATTATTGGGAAGAGCATGTACAACATGGACAAAGTATTACAACTATTATAAGAGAAACAACTTTATCCAAAGAATTCCAAGTGTGCCTTTGGGGTTCAAGAAGTGGAATATTTGGGTCATATTGTATCTCATGAAGGTGTAAAGTGGACCTTAACAAAATTAAAGCTATAAGGGAATGGATAATTCCCAAAAACTTGAAGAAACTTAGAGAAATTTTAGGATTGACATGCTATTACCACAAGTTTTTCAAGAACTATGGTCAAATAGAAGAACCTCTAACAACATTATTGAAGAAGGAAACATTTTCTTGGACTGAAACAAAAACCGAAGCTTTTGAAAAACTTAAGGAGGCTATGTGTACAACTCATATCCTAGCCACACCTGACTTCACAATTTTTTTTATTATGGAGTGTGATGCCTCAGGACATGGAATTGGTGATCTTTTAATGAAAGAATGAATGCCCCAAGTGCCTTTGAAAGAAACCAACTTAAAGGAAAAAAACTTACTCAAAGCAATTTATGAAACATAAATG
>SNQJ01S0144760.1:1542-17099 GCA_010110895.2 Picea sitchensis
GATCCATTTGGAGGCTGGACCAGGAGATGTAGCCCGGAGTGGGGTGAACTCCTTTATCAAGTTGCTATGTTTATGTCTGATGTTCAATGATTTTTGATGCTGTCTATGTTTATTTCTACATAAGTAATCCTTTCTTATGTGTTTCAAATTGATCCGGTTTCTTTAAACACATAACATTTCACTTGCAATTTAATTTAATCAAGTTTATCAAGTCTTCGTCATTTTTAGATCAAGAGCCAACTTGGAGACCTCGGAGGGTATAGGTGTGAGCCTCTTTGTTGAACCTCATATATAAATATTGATAATCCATTGTAATTGGTCTCAGGGTGCAAAGTCATTCCACACACAAAACAATATCATAACCACCCATGGAAATAGATAACATGTGTGTTTTCGTATGATAATCACCCATTTGGAGTTTGAAAATCTCACAACGACCCCCACAGTTCATCGTACCACCATTAGCGATGAGGATTTGAAAATTAGAAACTGGACGAACAAAGCAATGGACATCCTCAGCGAGTTGACGGTGAATAAAATTATGGTTGTTACCACTATCAATCAACACCACAACCAACCAATGTTTGATGTATCCCTTGATATTCAATGTTCGTGGGGCCAAAATACTCAAGAGGGCATGAAGAGATATTATAGGCTCCATGATTCCATATGTGTTGCAACAAAATCTTCAAGGTGGACATTTGGTTGTGCATCCTTTGGGTTAGGAACCTCATTGGATGGTATGTATTAATAGGAACTAGAAGCTGATGCATCAATCTGGAAGAACTTTTGTTCCTGACATTTATGTCTCAGTGAATACTTTTCATCACAATAATAGCAAAGTACCTACTTACAACGTTCCGCCATTTCGGCTGGAGAAAACTTTTGGACCTTCAAGGTTTGTGTCAGATTTGGGTTAGCCACTAGGAAAGGATGGTTGGTGAATGTAGCCCTCATGGGTGTGGCCCAAAGAATGGTATCTACTTCCAATGCTAATTGGTAGTCCTACAACCAGGGAGTAGGATGATGCATGCTAAATGAGCTCTGATGACGTCCTTTAATCCAATGAGAAAAAATTCAAGATAAAATTCATCAGATAAGCCCTCAGTTTTGATATCCAACTTTTCAAATGCCATGATGAAGTCTGATACTGAGCCAGTTTGGCATAGATTAGTGAGCCTGCCCAAAAAATGAGATTCCCTATCAAAACAGGCACAAACTGCTTTAGTGAACATGTTCCAAGTGGGTAGTCCGGGATAACATTTCTTATGCCACTACCACCATTACCATCGTTCTTGATCCAAGTACATAAAACCTACATGGATTTTGGTTTCATCATCCTTAATATCATGGAGGGAGAATTATTGTTCCATTTGATAAACCCACCCGACTAGGTTGTATCCATCAAATTTATACATGTCAACTTTGGGCACCTTATTCCAAGAGTGTGGAGAACCCCAAGGGGAGTGGGACAACTGAGTATGGTCATAATGGGAAGATTACATTTATGTTGGATTGGGCTCAACATTATTACCCTTCAGAAGTTGCATCATATCCTAGACTTTCTTGGCTATGGTAGCTTGGAAGCCTAAGTGTATGGAGGTAAGTTTCTCCTCTAGTAATGGCATCTTAGACTCCATGTCTTCTTGGCTCTGAGAGTGGGTGGTAGGCATAGTGGAGGATTGGATAACAGATGATATGTCGGGATAAAAATCTAGGCCACAAGAAATGATAGGTACCAGGGTGATCAAGACAAAGAGGGGAATCCAATGGGATAGGCCTCAAATAATGGTGTCCCAGAAAGGGTTGGGTGTGCAGGGAAAAAAAAGACTTAAAAATGAAGGGTACCACTGTGATCAGAATGAAGAGAGGAATCCAATGGATAAGCCTCAAATAAGGGTGCATTCAGGCCCCATACTCGGTTTTTTTTAACTCCTACAGAGTTATACTTCGACCTGAATACTTCTACAGCTTCATAATTCCCAAATTCTCAATAATAGAAAAAGTCGATAGGGAGTGTTTCTGTGGAGAATAAATTTAAGCAAGAGGCCAAGTTGCACTGTAGTAGATCTTTTTTTTTCATCCCCATGGTTAGGGTTTGCAGGGTATCTATAGTCAATGGTTTTCCCTGTGTTATAGCTCTTTGATATACGTGTGGGGTCTAATAGTAGTACTTGACGCAATATCTTAGGGCATCAATGAAGGAGGGTAGACCGTACCCTTAGCCATACTACCTAACTACCCAATTACTAGAGAGTATCTTCCTGAGTGTTTTCCTCGGTGACACTATAGTAGTCATTCGGATGATCAATTTATCTATGGAGGGCTTCAAGGTATCCAGGTCGATCTGTATACAGGTGTTGTCTGATGTACTACCACTCAAAGGGGTACCAACAGGGGTTACAAGGGTGGCCAACAATGTGCGCTTAAAAACCACTTGTAGTTCCTATGTGTATGTCTCCCTGACTGATATTTTATGCATGGAATGACATATCTCTATAGATTAAAGATGTCGGAATACGTCTCTACCCTGAAAATTTTTACCCCACCATATCTACCCAAGAAAGATCTCTGATACCACTTGTAGTATTCCAGATATAATATAATAGAAAGAACAAAAATATTTAGTAAATAGTCATGGAACAAAAGCATATGACAAGAACAATACTAGAAAGAGCACCTTTATTAAAGATAGTAATGTTCACTTGCCTCTTCGAGGGGGAAACCTCCAGTAGAGCATATATCTATTACAATAATCTCCACGAAAAAATATCCAATACCTCCTACTCTTATTTATACTAATTCTATATCATAAAGAAACTTCTAGAGGAAGGTCTTTCTAGAAGCGAAAGCTTCTATTATGTCTTCTTACATTGATTTTTAATCCTTTATTTAATAGGCCTTATTAACTAATGTCATCCTTTATTATATAGAAAACATATAATATTAAATAATGACCTACAAAGAGGGGTTGGGATAGGATCCTCACACTACGATTCCACAAAATAAGGTGTCTCTCTCACAACCCAATTCACTCCACAACCAACTAGTTTTCTAACAACTATTCCAATCCTCCAACTCTCTTCTCCTCAACCTATACAACCAAAGGAATTAGGATCCCCCTTCATTGCACACAATCCCTTAGGCCTTTCCTCTTCCATCTAGGGCTCCAACACAAGGTTGGTTAGAAATATCCAATGTTGTGGACTCCAAGGATGCTCAATTCCTTAGGAAAACTAAATCACACAGAAATATGCCCCGCTCTATAGGCCTAAAAAATTTCTTCTTAATGCAAAAATAGCTCCAAAAATATGCCCACAACACCTATTATGGCTACCTTCAAGATCCCATTCTCTCCACTCCCTTGCTACTCCAAAAACTGCATGTAAAAAATGCCCCCAATGGCCACTCAAATTTACCTTTTACCCATAAGAGTTTACTCGCATTCCCCATGATTGATCGTACTCACCCCTCCATGCTCTCATAACTATGGGATGTGACCTTTTCCACCAACCCCTTTTACATGTGTTTAATGATTGGGTTCTAATACACTCAAAATGAAATTATAAAGGTTCACTCAAAGTAATAATTTTAGGAAAGTGGGTTTGAATTAATACCCAAGAATAACCCCNTCCCCTCTATTATGGAAACTTATCCCCCAATTACTTTGTCTGTGTCCACCCGCACCCAACAACCCAGGAAGTTTAGGACCCGAAAAGATAGGAAAATCGCTGCCAAGATGAAAATTGTATGTGAACCAGTTGGAATAGGTGGGTGGACAATGATATCCATATTGATCAATCCTCCCCCCTTAGGAAGAAACGGTCTCCATTTCATTGAGTTCCCCCATCAGATGAAAAATTTTCTGTTGAATTTTTCCTCGAGTGAGCCACTTGCCCTGGTGCAGGAGCTTCCCCGCTTTGACAACATGATAAATTTGAAGTTTTTGTTGGTGAGTTCCCTTGACCTGTGTGTCCACGATCTGATCAGTGGATACTTGTTCCATGTAGCCAGGGTTGAGCTCTATCGATGTCAACTATTCTACTATCTCTGAGGTGTCCAATGGAAAGTATGGTTGAAGGAGGTCCATGTTAAACATTGGGTGCAAGCCAAAGAAGGGGGTAATGTTAAGCTCAAAATCATTGCCACCCACAACCTTGGTGATGGTGTAAGGTCCATAGTGGAGTGGACAAAGCTTTCGATGGGGTTTTGTAAGGCGTTCTTTCTACAAGTGCAACCAAACTTTATCTCCCACCTAAAACTTGTGTGGCGCCCGGTGTCGATCATGGCATTGCTTGTACTTGGCATTGGACTTTTGTAAAATATATTGAACTTGTTGGTGGATGTGTTGGATTCGTTCAATGAACCGAGTGGCTTTGTTGACTTCAGTTTGAGCATGGGATGATTATTCCAGTGTTGACGCAAGGGGTAGTACAATATCCATGAGACCCATTGTTTGAAATCCCAAACCCACCTATAAGGGGTTGTGGTTGGTTGAGCTATGTATGGTTCTCTTGTAACTATGTTGAACATAGGGAACACTCTCATGCCATATGCATGGATTCTTGTAATTGTACATACACAAGATATGCACGATCATCTTATTGACGACCTGTTGACGGGCGAAATTGAACGCTCACCAACTGGAAGAGTGGATCCGGTCCGGGGTTGTTTAAATAACCCAATCCGTTTGGGATAACCCACCCTGACAGGTTTAGCGGCTCCGTTGGCCGATCTAAGTCATAAAGGAACAAAAGAAAACTGTACTAAGGAACTAATCTAAATAAAAACAATAATTAAAGCAAACTAAAAATAAATCTAAAATACATATATACAATCTACTACCTAAATTATACAACTATAATTCCATAAAATCAAATATTTAATTACCAACATAATCAGATCTAATTACAAATATACAATATTTAAAAATCACATATTTAAATTAAAACCTGCAAAAGTCATTTGTAATCTGTCCTAAGACAGCAAAACCATTGTTTTTTTATTTCTATAATTTTAGGAAAAAGGAATTAAACAAAAACTATCTAAACTAAACAACTAAAATACTAAATCTAACTATAAATCTAAACTATACATATATCTATCTAAACTAATTAAATTATACTAACAATTCTAACTATCAATTAACAAATAAGAAACTGACCTGAAGTACGCTTCAGGTTTGTCTTGTGTATGATGGTCGATTCAGCCATTTGATGGGAGGAAACCCGCACCAGATTCTCCATGAGCTTCTTGTAAACGAAAGCTATTGTTCTCTTCAAATATAATTACAGGACAAACAAGATATAAAATTTACAGCAATCTTATGATTTACAAATCATAACATTTAGATAAATCTGCGTGTAAGGATTTGTAAAAAATGATTCAATTAATGAAGAAGAGAAATCTGTAATTCATTAACTGAAACAAATTAATTGTTGTATTTCTAAAATAGGAGAGATTAGTTATGGATAACACATAAACCAAGTCACATCAACCTCCAATCAATCACGATATCTAAAGTAGTCTATAATCAATTGCAAAACTGATATGAATAAAACTTGAAACAAAAGTTTGATATATTGAAAGCGAAAGTTGTTACAAGACATCAACTTTCATTCCAGTCTGAATCATAAATCCATAATATGGTTCCCCCCCAGTGATGATGATGGGTCCATTACAAAAATGACAAGTATTTAAAGATTTCCTACAAGGTAAAACATCCCTGTGGGAATTATCAAAAACGTTTACAAGAAATCTGGGATAATATCCCAAGTCTCTCTTTATGACTCAAACTAACAACTTAAAAATGAAAACTATATCACACAAATATATCCTAAACTACCACAGCCTGCCCATTTGATCATTGCAATTCGAATGTACCTGAAAGAGGACAAAAATAGACAAGTTAAAAGGATATTTTGTTGATAAAATTAACAAAAATCTAATTTTAAGACTAGCTACAAAATCTTGCGATTCTGTAGCTGGTCTAAATTGAACATAGAATCGTTTTAAAATCAATTCAAATCTTAAAGAATTAAATCCAAACTATTGAACAAGCATTTAATTGTTAATTGGAAACCAAACGAATCATTTGAATCAAAACTGTTATGCTAATTTGAGAGCAAACAAAATCGTGATCAAGTGAATGATAACAGGGATACATGCACTATGTTCAATTTGTTTTCACCAATTCAGAGTAGATAGAATCACATTAAATAATCCGACAGCAATGCAATCATTTTCATTAACCAACTCCAATCAACATCAACTGTAGTCGTTTAAACAAATCATGCATATAATAGTTTATGTCGCTTCTGCCATTAACAAAATCATTGTCGAATCCAAACGAAATCAACAAGATCATTTTTTAAATTAATATAACTATATTAAACATATACAAATGATCATACTAATTGTGGCATGTGGCAATCATTTGTAAATCAAATCAAACAGGAAAGAATCGAAACAATATGGGGTCGATACAATTGTTATGAATCAACACAGCTCCACAATTTTAGCAAATAGATCCTTTGCATAGGTCGAATGTAATCCAAATGAGAATGTTGATTCAATACAAAACAGAGTCGTTCCTGCTAAAACGAAGTCAAACAGGGTTGTTTTTCTGATTTAAAAGATTACATCGCATTTATCAAACCAATAACTAATAATAACGCATTACACTCATAAAAGATCATACCAATTGAAACCTATGAAATCGTTCCAAAATCAAACCATAAGAACTAAATCAGAGCCGCTAGCAATCAACCACAACAAAATCATATCAAATCAAAACATAACTGTGTTCTAATTTTAGCACAAAAATCTCCTGTACAAGTCAAATACGATCAAAATCCAAACGAAAGAAAACTCCATTGATTTCGTTAATTCAAGCCAACATAACTATTCTAAAACAAATCAAACCAAGTCTAAACCAATCAATCGCTTCTGCTAATATGAGAACTAAATCGTAGATAATTCCGAGTTTAGCAAACAAATTTCCCACTCATGATTCATAACGAAATTATTTTGGCAAAATGGAAGCAACAGAAACATTTTGAATGAAAACAAACAGAGCTATCGAAAGCAAATTCAATCGGTTATAATAATCCAAGCCAACACATAAAACGAAATTAATATTTGAAATTCATACCTGAGCAGTAAGAAAGAGGCTTCGATCATGATAACTTGGAATTGACGACGGCTGTTGCCGTGTCGACATTCCTGAAGACAATCGAACCAGTGTTTTTTTGTTTCTTGTTATTAGCTTGAAGCCTGTCCCTTTCTTTTGATAGCACTGTGACTTGGTCTTCTAACGATTTGATCTTTGATTGCAGGAAGGGAACATCAGTGTAATAACGCTCCAGCCACACATTGCATTGAATGCATGATGTTTTCTCGGTCTTTGATAACACCAGTGAGGGTTTGTTTAAGCCACCAGGGGTTTCATTATGTAGCTTGATTCCTGAGTAGTTAGGATTGTTCTTTAGGCACGGGGGAAAATTAGAGACATGGTTGTAGGCTTGCTTGGAGCATAAGCCATGGGAATAGGGATACTCTTCAGCTAGGAAACGCTCGATATCGGAGTCTGAGTCCTCACTCAGCACTATGGGATTTTGATCGACGTTTAGCTTAGGTTTATTCCGGGCAAGTCTCGATATCAATCTAGCATTTTTCTTACCCTTGCTGTCGACAATAGGATTACCCTTGAATTTCTTACTCATAGGCTTCTTGACAGCCTCAGTCTTGTCTGTTATGATGTCGGGTAGGTCGATGTCAGGGCAAACCGAGGGTTTGGCAAGGGGTAAAATAATATGGAATGGCACAGGTGGCCCAACCACAGTCTCACTAACCACAACCTTGTCGATTTGGACAAACTCTGAACTAGCAAAGCCATTTCAAGATAGAAAGGCTTGCCAATTATCGTCGTGAAGGCTTAAATGGTGGACGCCGATGAGTCTAATCAAGCTGTGATTAAACAAGATGCTATCAGCCTTCTTGTGTTTGAACCTTTTGGACATCTTGTAAAGACTACGCAAGAAGTAATGCGGCATATTCAAAGGGTACCCTATGAAATTAATTAATAACTGGAGGTGATACAGAAAAACCAAGCCATACCGACCTTCACAGGTCACAAATTGTTTAACCATTATCAAAAGATCGTGCCACCGAGGCTTGAGGGTGGAAATAGGCATACCTTTATCACAAGATGTAACCTTTCATGATATGAATAGCAAAGGCCATGGTACCTCGTCGACGTTGGAGTTTTTAAACCATCGTCGGCCCGTGGCTGCTAATCCTTTAGCAGCGCTTATAAATTCTTCATTGAGTTCAAGATGTATGTCACCTACTTTAGCCCTGCACCCGTCAAAGGTAAGGGCGAATTGTTGTGCAACAAAAAGATTGAAACACTCGAACCTCTGTATGAAAACTAGCCAACCATTGTTTTCTAAATCCTTACATGCATTATCAAATAACAACAGAGTCTGGTTACTATTCGTCTCTATGCGGACCACCAGTGCCATAGACAGGAGCACATGGTGAGCAGGGTGCATGGGCTAGTGTTTGAACATAGTATACGCAAGGGTAGAATGCTCACAGGCTTACCTGAAAACACCAGGGGTGACCCGGGATAGGGGAAAAGCATTTATGACAGAAAATGTGAAGGTGGTGGAGCTATTTCAGCCCATGCAGAACAATCATTACCCACAGTGAAACCGTCGGTGCGTATAACTATTCAAATGACTATGCATATGTGTTAAAAACTATGTCATTCAATCAACCAAGGAAACCTATGGTAAGTGGATAAAACACTTGCGTGAGCAATAGTCATAGTTTCAAAACCAAAGAAATAAATCGAAATCACACCAAGGGTTTGATTATATGAACTATGTGTTGTATGAAACGATTTATACCAAGGGTCTTTCCACAACACAAATGTGTTTTTATGAAACCAATGTGTCAAGTGAATCGATCAAAGAACATATAAATCCAATCACCAATGCATCGCTTATAAAACGAAATTATATAATCAATCAAAGAATGCCAAATGAGTACAGATCAAGGGGTCTTGCCAACTGTATAACGATAAATAAATTGGAAACGCAATGGGCATATCGACAAGAATGATCACAAAAATCCAGTGACGATTTTAATGTGACTTTGAAAACCAAGTTTTTGCGCTTGTTGTTGTGAAAACGAGAACCAAGGTAAGTGTGCAAATAATGCAAAATAATAGTGTCGTTTTATTCGAGGATTGTGACAAAAATCAAGGTATGAAAAACACTGGTGTAGGCAGCTTATAAGGACAGTATAAAAATGTGAATTGGTTGCAAACAATGGCGACACACTGGTAGAAGCAGTTATCTCTGCCAAAAGAACAAATTCAGATTAGGATAATGAGAAAAATTCTAGCTCAAAAATAACAACCAGAAAATCGTGTAAACATCATCATTAACCAAATATTCCAGCAGTGTTTAAAGGATGAAAACTAATAACAGTCTTAAGAAAATCAAGCCATGATATTAAAGATAAAATCCCCAATACTGTTGACATAACCACTGCTACCAGCAGGCATCCATAGCCTTGACAGGGTTGCCATTTAACCCACTCTGATATCCGTATCCTGCCAAGAAGTTCTAGATCAGAATAAAGGACATATTAAGGTCAAGTTATCTCTTTTTTGCCAATTTTCATATACCCGACATTGCTTCGCTGCCAGCAAGCCTATTCAGTACCCCGATGAAGTTTTCTTGGCGTCATGCATGCATTTACCTGGTGCCAGCAGACCTGTTCAGCATCTTGGTGGGTTTACAAGTACTTCCCACAGCTCTTTTATTGATTTATTTTATTTTTTATTTTGAAGATATATAGTCAAGCGGGGCGACGCTGAAAATTATTATATTTTAACACATTTTTTACAGACCTCATCAGAATTTTTTAGAACTGTCCTTTATTAAGATCCAGAGATGTTTCATTCACAGAACCAACTTTCTAAGGCAGGGAGACATCTTCTGAGTCATTCCCTTAAGGAATAGGGACAGCGTAAAGAGATAATAGATGACCGTGACATGATTATATCAAAGATCAAAATCAGTTAACTTCCTTCAAACAACACACTTTTTGCCAACACAGATGTAAATTTCAGAAGTATACAATTGATGTTTATGCAATTTTTTAGCATTCATTTCAGTGAAGGAATTTTCTATTTTCTTTGTCTGAATAGTTTCCAAAATTCAGGTATGTGTATTTCCAAAAACAAAAACTGATAAGTGCAAAGGAGAAATCAAAGACCAAAAGGAAAGGAAAACAACAAGCAAAAGAAAAATATGTACATAATATACAAGGGTTATCATCAAGCAAAGTATCTTTTTAGGGCTTGGTCGTTCACCGGATAGGTGTCAGGCTGACCTTCTAGATTATGTAATTGGAAAGAGCTAGGACCTAACTTTTCAGCAACTAAAAACGGTCCAAGCCATAAGTTTTGAAATTTTGTGTGCTCTCCCTTTCCCTCATGCGGTTTGTCCCATTTCAAACGAGGTCACCTACTTCGAAATTCCTATCAGAAGCAGAGTTAGAATCGAACCAGCTTTTAACCAATAGTTGATGCTGATCTAACTTACGTTTAGCTTGGGCTCTTACCTCTTCTAGCTTCATCAAGGCATTAATTCGGTTTTCCAAATGGGGACAGACTTCTTCTTGTATTTTCTATGATAACTGTAGTGAAGGGAGAAGAATGTGTGGTGGAAAAATTGCTTCTCTGCCATAAACGAGAAAAAAAGGGGAGTTACCTACAACAGTTTTTGGTGTCACCCTATCATCCCACAGCGTGTTTAACAGTGCATTGTGCCAATTTTTGTGATTTTCAGCCACCGTTCTCTTGATGATTTTAATCAAATTATTATTTGTTGACTCTGCCAATCCATTGCCCTAAGGGTAATAGCTAGCAGAATACTTCAATTTAATTCCTTTTTCTAAAGCGAACTCGCTCATCTCAAGAGACAAAAAATAAGAAGCATTGTTGAATACTAAACAATCAAGAATACCAAAACGAGTAATAATATCCGAATTTAGAAAGGAAATTACCTGACTGGTGTTGACAGTCCTTAATGCAGCAGCTTCAGACCAACGGGTAAAGTAATTTGTGGTTGTTATGATAAAATTATGTTGTTGTGAGGATGGGGGGTTGATTGGACCTATGATATCAAGGCCCCACTGCTGAAAAGGAAAGTCTACTGAAACGGGCTGCAAAGGAAAGGCTGGTTTCTATAACCGCCCTGATGCTTTTTGACAAATAGTACACTTACGACACAAGGCATGGGCATCTCTAAAAAGCATGGGCCAGTAATAACCAGCTCTCAAAACCTTATGGGCAGTGGTGTCACCACCAAAATGACCACCAACTTCTCCTACATGCAACTCTAGCAAGACTTTTTCTACTTCGTCCTTCTCAAGACAGTGCATCAATACGCCATCAAAATTTTGACAAAACAAAATACCATTGACCAAATGAAAAGAGGCAGAATTTAATCTCAATGCTCTTCTTTTAGTGGGATCCAAGTGACGGGGGGTTGACCCATGTTCAAGACAAAATTTTATATCGTCATACCATGGACTGACAGAGTTTTGTGCGCAACAGATTGCATTTTGATTGTGCTATCCTAGGTTTGACGTATCACTTTCTTCTTGTTGTCCTGTTGTTGAATCAGCAACTAACTTGCATAACCCTTGGCCTCTCACTATCTTTGCTGGGGTAATTTCTATGTCATACTTCTGTAAAGAAGTAACCCAATTAGCCCTCTTTTCTCCCAGTTCTTTCTGCACTAACAGGTTCCTGGCGGTTGGGTACGGGACAATGATCTTCGTCCTGGATTTCAAAAGATAGGACCAGAAATGCTTGACTGCTTTGAAAACAGCGTAGGCTTGCTGATCTACCGCTGGGTAATTAAGTTCAGCGCCTTTGAAAGCAGATCTCATAAAGGCAATGGGTACTTCATTGTTCTTGACGTTCTTTTGAGTTAGGAAGGCAACATAGGAACGATCAGAAGCAAAAGTGTAGAGCAAGAAGTCTTGGGAAAAATCGGGGCTCATGAGAGAAGGAGTGTCTATTATGGCCTTCTTTATTGCATTAAAAGCTTGATTTTCTAGGGATCTCCAGTGATATTGGGTGTCTTTCTTAATTAAATTCTGTAAAGGCCTGACCATTTCGGAGAAACTGGGGATGAATCTCCTCACAAAGTTAATCTAGCCTAGGAAAGACTACATAGATTTCTTGTATGTAGGAGGGGGAAGTTTCGCAATGAATTGAGTCCTTTCGGGGTCGATAATCATCCCTTCATTTGACACAATAAATCCCAAGAGTTTACCCTGTTCTATTGCAAAAATGGATTTTTTAGGATTCAAGGAAATGCTGTATTTACGACATCGTTGTAGAATGGCTCATAAGTGAGCTACATGATCGGTTTTGTTTTTAGAGAATACAGTAGCATCATCTAATTAAACTACAACGGACTGATTGATTAGGCCTCGAAAAGCAATGTCCATTGCTCTCTGGAAAGTGGCACCGGCATTAATCAATCCAAAGGGCATTTTTTGATAAGCGTAGGTGCCCCATGGAGTGCAGAAGGTAGTTTTAAGTTGGTCCGGAGGAGACATCAGGACTTGGTTGTACCCCGAGAAACCATCCAGTAAGGATAGCCTCTCAGAACCTAATACCTATTGAAGGATCTGTTCCATGGGTGGGACAAGATAGTTGTCTTTGTTAGATGCTTTGTTAAGGTTTCGGAAATCGACGCACAGTCGGATTTCCCCACTTTTCTTCCGGACAGGGACAAGGTTAGAAACCCATTGAGTGTGCCTAATAGGGAAAATAATCTTAGCATTCAGGAGTTTATTTAATTCTTTTTTGACGATCGGTTCAAGCTTAGGGTGCATTTTTCTCAATTTTTGTTGAAAGGGTGAGGTTTGGGGTTTTATAGGAATGACATGTTGTATGATGTTAGGATCGAAAGTTTTACGGTCATCATACGTCCATGCAAAGACATCTTTAAATTCTTTGAACAATTCAATAAATGCATCTTTTTCTTGTTGAGAACACCCTACCCCTAGATTAATGCACTGCGGATTGTCATTAGTTCCTAAGTTTACTTTTTCATACGATAACAAGGAACTATTGGTTTTACAGTTGACCGACTTTTTAAATTTATCTTGAAGATCATAAAATTTCTCTAATCTAACTACAGACTCAGGGATCGAATTTACCATGTCCGATGAAGATTCAGGAGTTCTGGGATCTGGTATTACCGTGAAATCGCGCAAATTTTCGTCGTGAGTGCATTCGTATATGACCGTGCCTTGAAACATTTCCTCCATATGCAGGAAGCTAATAATCTGTTGATCGTCGTCGAAGACTCTCCAATTCGTGATGTTGTCAAGAACGGATGGCCTGAACAACAGTTCGACAGAGAATGCATCCGGGGATAAGCCTTCTGCAGGAAAGAGTTTAGAAGCTACGTTAGCTAATAGATCAGCTTCAGAATTGTTTAATCTAGGAATATAATTTATATTGAAAGCAGAAAATTTATTCATTAAATTCCATACCTTGGCTTGGTAGCTTCTAAGATGCGGAGACAGACAATGGATAGAATCTCTTACCTGTCTAATTACAATTTCGGAGTTGCCAAAGACAGTCAAGTTTTGAATGTTCATATCTAAATCTTTTCTGAGACCTTGCAGTAAAGCCTCATATTCTGCAGTGTTATTAGTACATTCAAATTCTAGCCTACATGCAGTCAATGTTTTGTTACTGCCGGATCGATAATAATGCAGCCTGCACCAACTCCTTCTTTGGACTTTGATCCGTCGAAATAAAGAGACCAAATTTGATTTCTATCGGGTGCCTGGGGTTGTTGTGTGGAGGCTGCTGGCTGCATGTATGCTACAATCTCGGACTGATGTTCTGGATTGGTGATAGTTGAAGCCTCAGCCATGAAATTGTCGAAAAAGGTATCCATCCCTTGTACTTCGGGTGAATCAGTAGAAGGTGTAAATGGTTCATTCAGATCGTTCAGATCTATGACTGTGAACTTAAGGTAGCGTTCACAGTTTACCTTGATCTTGTTTGGCTTGCCATTCTCTGGGAGCCATAGGTGAGACCAATCTGTCGCGAAATAGCCATGTAGCTGCTCCAACCAGTCCCTTCTTAGAAACAGACCATACACTTCTGGAATATCCACGACAATAATATCAATAACTTGATGAACCTTGGGGTTAGACGATAATCTTATAAGTACATTTCTTAATTCGCCTATAACTTTAACACTGGTTCGATCAAGTTGGATGATTTTTAAAGTGGATGGTTCAACTTCAGCGTTAATCTTCTGGCATACAGACCATGGCATCACATTGGATGATGCTCCTGAGTCTACCATACAATTGTGCATGTTTCTATTAAAGATTTCGAAAGTTAACAAAAATGGAGGCACATTTCGGCGAGTGCTAAGGGTGGTAGCTTGTGGTTTCTTACTCGTCGTTTCCAAAGATACTTTATCTACATTATTTACATTATTTATAGGAAGGCTTCATTTATCATGATAATCAGGATTGTTTTTAGTGGAAGTCTTCTGAGGAAATTTGTTCTGCACAACCTTGCTACTGTTTGAATTACCATTTTTTCCATTATTGGCGATGTTTTGCAACATTTTTTGTAGCAGAAATGGAAATTTCAATAACCCATAAACATAAATGTTAGCCCTTAATTTTTTAAGATCTTCAACTAAATCATAATCTAAGTTGGGGTTCACATGACTCTGTTTAGTCTCAGCTAGCTTAGATTGTTTTGGAGGCGAATTCGTAGTGTTTTCGGCAGAAGGTTTGTTTGTTGTCTTACTCCTAGTATTGTAGGGATGGATTGTCTCGAAGTTAGCTTGAAAGATGCTATCCGAGAAGTGTCCAAAAATGTTTGGAGAAGACTCCTCTTCTTGAACTGTCTCTTGTTCAATTACCTCCTCAGGAATCTCAAGAGGCATCAAGTTATCCTAGGCTTCTAGGATTGTTTGAAGGGCATATTGCAGACTTTCTAGATTAAGGCCCTCGGTGGTTGGATTAGGTTGGTTGGTGGGAAAAGGCTTCCTGAACAGGGGCTTGTAAGGTCCTTTGCTCAACGAAGCTTCTTCGGCCGTCTTTTTCAAATATATAACTTGATTTGACAGTTTTTGAACGACTTTAGTTAAGTTTTCTAAATCAGAGGTTTCAGGTTGTGTTTTACTTTGAGTAGGTCTAGGGAGGATTTCGATCTTCTTTTTGGAAGATGAACTAGTTTATGTTTCATTGCTAGTAGAGTCTTTTAGACTAAGTATATCTTTTCCAATCTGGCTGGCCTCCTCGAAGGCTTCTAACAACGTGGCTTTCTTAAATCGTTTAACCCAAATAGCTATACTTTGATGCAAGGCTTTTGTATAGTATGTTATTATAAGATTCTCGGCAAGCATGGAATCCACAGGGATTCGGTTCTTAAGTGTCAAGAATCTTTGATTAAATTATTTAACTTTCTCTTTAGG
>SNQJ01S0144761.1:0-11971 GCA_010110895.2 Picea sitchensis
TGTGTGTGTGTGTGTGTGTGTGTGTGTGTGTGTGTTATCATTATTTTAATGTGTTACTAGGTTGTAGTGTGTGTGTGTGTGTGTGTGTTATCATTATTTTAATGTGTTACTAGGTTGTAGTGTGTGTGTGTGTGTGTGTGTGTGTGTGTGTGTGTGTGTTATCATNTTTATAAAAAAATTATAATATTATTATATTATTTACTTTTAGTGAAAGATAAAACTAGAAAATTAATTTATAATCTCAAAATTAAAGGAAATACATCATATCCTATCTTCTTTACAAAAGTAACATATATTACTCACAAAAGCAAGCATCTTCCCCATTGAGAATATGGCTATGACCTAATGCCTATTGTACCATGTACCACCTTAGATCCATTTAACTCTGGATCAAGAGTCGAGGGATTAAATCTCTCTAGCTGCAAACCTTTAACCTTTCCTCAAAAAGTTTGCAACTCGAGATTTTGATCCCTTTTGAGAGATTCGAAGTTAAATGGATCTAGACTGGTCGTTATTCATTCAAAGTAATGTGTGTGTGTGTGTGTGTGTGTGTGTGTGTGTGTTATCATTATTTTAATGTGTTACTAGGTTGTAGTGTGTGTGTGTGTGTGTGTGTGTGTATTATCATTATTTTAATGTGTTACTAGGTTGTAGATGATGATGATTAATGTCCAGAGACCAATTGGTCTATAGCACCTTAAGAAGGTAAGAGATTAGTTCAATTTCTTTAAAATTGTATTTCTATGCTAAAAAAAACATTGAGAGAAGCATTCCAAGATAACCATATATATAAATCACTAAGAGGACATAAATTTGTATTATTATTTTATTTTATTTTTATTAATTTTTGTCTTTTATTATTATTTTAATGTTTTATCATTATTTTAATGTGTTATGTTACATGAACATCTTCCCCATACTAGGTTGTATAGTGCCTCTAAGGGCAATACTAGTAAGTTAAACAACATGCCAGCCAAGAGCACCTTAGGCTCAAGAGTGGATGACATTAGGATGCCTAGTCTTGGCTAAACCATTGAAGAATAAAAGAAGAGATCATATTGCAAAATAAGGATAATATTAAAAATATTATGATATCAAAATTTAAGGAAAAAATGTGGTGCCATAAAGAAAAAGAAAATTAAGATATTATAAGGAGGTAACCAATCCTAATCTAGAAGATAAAAAATATCTCTATGTTATGACAAGTTTAAAGAAAAAAATAAACATTGCTAAAATAAGAACAAATTCTCATGAGAGTCTCTCACTTTTGTGACACTAAGAGGATTGAAGAGGAAAAACACTTTCTCTTAGAATGCCCATATGAGATCTCAATTCCAAAAGATTTGTCACACTACTAACCTTCCTAACATTTTAACTCAACAAAACTACGGTCATCTTCTCTTTATGCTTTTCTATCAAAAAAAAAATTCTAAAGAATTCCAAGTAATCTCTTACCTCTTTAAGATCACATAGGCCAAAGTTTCATCATCATCATATTAAATATCTATTTTTTTCAAAATTATAAATAAAATGTATACTTAATAATAATAATAATTTATTTATAAGTATTGTTTTCTAAAACCATCTTCAAATTTAGTGTATAAATATGTCAAATTATTTTAGGCATTATATATGATAGTGAAACTTAATTACTTAGTGTAGATGTTAGTAAAAATGGTGGTCCATAAAGGAGTACACTTCCTCTTTTGCAAAATATCTTTAGATTTTAGATGATTAATTTGTCTCCTTACATTAATGTATTACTTAGATGGTTAACGTGTCTCCTTACATTAATGTATTACTGTATTTTTGATAACTTAAAATAAAGAACATTCACTCATTTTTGTATTTAAATGATATTTTAAATCAAATTTAAAAGAAAAACATTTATAAATTAATAATTAATTATAATATAAATTTTTAATTTAGACAATTAAAATGACAATTAAATTCAAAAAAATGTAGTTTCAATCATCTTAAACTAATTAAATTCCTTAAAATATTACTAAATAACATGAATAACTTACATCTCACTATCTAAATGTTCTAATGAGTAATGATGGACACAAAGTTAAAAAAAATTTATTTATGAATCAATAAAAAAATTGTAATATAATTTTTAAAATAATTTGTTAATTTTATTTAGATAATCAAAATGATAATTAAAATCACAAAAATATATAATTTCAACCATCTTAAAAATAATTAAATTTTATAAAATATAAAGAAATATATAATTTTAACCATCTTAAAATAATTAAATTCCATAAAATATCACAAAATTGTGCAATTTCAACCATCTTAAAATTTAAGATCCATAAAATGTCACAAGATAATATGGTAACAGTTATAGCAGCCCTGTACATCTCAGTATCAAAATGTTGTTCTGAGTAATGATTGCATCTCACTATTAAAAATGTTGATATGAGTAATGATGACAATAATTGAAAAACTATAAATAATTTATTTTTTTTCTATTTTTCTCAGAATATTCATATTACAGAGATATAGAAATAGAGCTATGATGCCCTGAAAGAGCTGCTGCATTGCTTTCTTTATGAAAGAATTCTAAATGCCAGACATTATTCATGTCTCTAATTCATACAGTGCAAATTTTCTGAGCACAAGAAAACTCATCTTCCACTGAGTTTTGAAAGGAAGAATAATTGATGCATGAATTAATACCTAATTCCATTGCAAATTTTCTGAGCACAAGAAAACTCATCTTCCACTGAGTTTTGAAAGGAAGAATAATTGATGCATGAATTAATACCTAATTCCAAAAGAGATGAGTTGCAGGTGTAGTAAAACACACAGCTCATCAGAACCTCCATCATACCCACCATTGAATACATAAATATAAGTAAAGGAGCCTCCCAAACTGCTGATGAACTTATTCTACTACCATTCTCAAAATAGATGCTTCTGCCATTCCTGATGCCCATCACTCTGTACTCAAACAGGCTCTCAACCAAGGCCAAGCTCATGTTTGTAATGACTGCAATTTGAAGAGCGATCTGAGTTCTCTCTCTTATGAGAAACATGGCCCTGAAAACAGCATCTAGGCCATAGCAACATTCCTCCATCACAGACACAACTGTGGCCAAATTGCAGACAATCATGGCATGTGCAAACACAATTGAGTAGAGAATTCCCCCAGTCAAAGCAGCCCCAATCCCCAATATTTCAGGCAATCCCAATACAGATACCCCATTAATGATTGCAAACATTAACACAAACATCAGAGCATTGAATCCCAGTACTAACAGACAGACCCAGGTATAAGTCCTCACAAGGCGTTTCCAGATCTTGGGCAGTTGTTGAATCAGCCTCTGCCATGATGGCCTGTAGCCTGCATAACTAGAAGCAACTGTATGGGCTACTGCTGCTATTGCCCACAGTGAAAAGGTTGCCAGAAAAGGAAAGCAGAACAGATAAGACAGTATTGTCTCAGACAGCTTATGATAAAATAGATGGGTGTAGTACTGGTTATAGGTAGGGATATTGAATCCTGCAGTACCATAACCAAAGCCAGCTTGGATTCCTAGTGCCAATTTGGCAACGAGGAGACGATCCAGGAAAGCATGGGAGAGAATTATAGCAGCAGAAGCAGGGAATAGCAGGAGTAGTGCAATGGAAGCCAAGTGGGAGGAGTGTTGCAGAGATAGTACGGCAGACTCCCTTGCAATTCCCAGAGCAGTTAATAGGAAAAAATCATCCAATTTCCTTGATGCCTTTCTCCGAGACATTCTTGTCATTCAGTTGCAGACCCCTGATTTGATTTGAATTCTCTAATCAATCAACTGATCTGCCAATACCAAATAATAATTTTCCTCGTGTCAATGCATATATACCTGAGGAGTATTTGCAATGTATATGTATATAAATATGTATAAATGAAGCAGCATACCGAAAAGGAGTGAAAAAAAAAAAGGTTAATGGAGGTTTTGCACGCAGAAGTGACTGGACAGACAGACATGGCAGAGGAGAAGGATGAATCCCACAGTAAATCCATGGTAGTGACTGAGAGCGTTGAGATCGTGTATCCAAAGATGACGCGACGTTCTACCTGTTACATGAATTTTTATGCTGCACGCCAAACCATTGATGTGAGGCTTTAAGCTAATATGAAGCCAAACTATTGATGTAAGGCTTTAATAATGGTGTGAAAGAGATATGTTTTGTTTAGTTCATAATAGGTTAAAAAAAATGAAAAAGAAAGAGAGAGTTAAATTTAAATAGGATTAGAAGAAATTTTTAAAATAGGGTAAGTAAATAAAAGAGGTAGTTTAAATATTCTATGTTTTTTTATTTTTTTAGTATTTTTTTTTCAAAATTCAAAATTTTGTAGGAAATTTAGAAAATTGTAAATTTCAGTGATTGAGATTTGAGATCATATATTCTTAGTGTTTTGGATTTTTGAGGGTACTTAATAAAATTATACATTCAGAAATGAGATTTAAGTAATTTAAAATTGTGATTTCACCAACAATTACATTCAGTAATAATTTCAGAAAAATATAAATAAATTTTCTATGTTTTTATTTTTTTAGTAGTACTTTTTTCTACTAATTTTACTAAAAATTCAAAATTATGTAGGACATTTAGAAAATTGCAAATCTCATTGATGAAGATTCGAGATTATATATTTGGAGTGTTTTGGATTTTTGAGGATGCTCAATAAAATTATATATTTAAAAATGAGATTGATGAAGATTCGAGATTATATATTTGGAATGTTTTGGATTTTTGAGGATGCTCAATAAAATTATATATTTAAAAATGAGATTGATGGAGATTCAAGATTATATATTAGGAGTGTTTTGGATTTATGAGGATGTTCAATAAAATTATACATTTAAAAATGAGATTTAAGTAATTATATATTGTTGTTCTACCAAATGGTTTTTTTTTTTCTTGAAGAAATTTGTGAATGTGCACTTAGACTATACAAAAATAATCACTCAAATCTGCCGAATTAACAATTTTTTTATAGATTTTAGTCAAATATCCCCCGAAATTATCACCAAAAAAGAATCGTTTAATAAAACCTTTAAACTAAGACAATTTAAAAATTTTAATTTCACCAATAATTATATTTAATAATAATTTAAAAAAAAACATAAAAAATATATAAATTCATTTTTAATAAAAATATCTACTATTTTACTTATTTTATGACGTTAAGGTGTATTGGGAATTTTTTTTAAGATATTCCTCTCTACCTTGATTTTATTACGTTAAAGTGCATAGAGGAAATTTTTTAAAGTGTATAGAGTAATTTTTTTAGATATTTCTCTCTACCTTGCAACAACCACTTTAACCCACAATACCTTATTGATGTGAACCATTTACCAAACCAATTATAGTCATACTTTATCGATGAGAGCGTCCTTTCTTTTGCTTGGTGGGGATAGTGGGGTTGAACTTGGTTTGAAAGTTTCGGTGATTTTGATTATACTTGTTGTATGGTATTAAGTTGTAATCTCTTCAAAGTTTTTCATGGTTGTGATATAAACATATTTTAAAATATTGATTTATATAAGGTAAGTATAAGATATAAATATTTTAAAATAATATTTATATAAGATAAATATAAAAATGTGTAAGAAAGTTGTTGTAAGGATTTTGATTTGAGGTGTTATTGGGAATAGCACGATGGAGGGTGCAACAAGTATATTTGGCAAGTCCATATATTTTGGTAGTCTTAGTGACTAACTCATGGTAGTAATTCGTGAGATGGTTAGGACGGTGTACTGATGCATAGGCTAGGAGGACCAAGGATGTATTTTCAAGTAAAACAGACAATCAACGAGGCACCGTACAACAAACTTTGGTGAAGGAGGACGTGACTTGACAATATGGTAGATTGTGTGTGTTGTCCATGGAAAGGCGACAACAGTGATATGTGTTTCAAAGATATGTGAATGTCTTATAGAGTAGGACCATGATCTTCGGTGACTATCATGTGTAGGCTTAAAGGAATGATAGGACAATTGCACATTGGGAAGTCAGTGTTATGTGTATGCTTAGCTTATAGTTGGGTGGTGATGGTGCAACATTGCCTATATGCTGAAACAAGCACTCTAACTTCCTCACAGTTAAATATGTCTAGCTTGGGTTCATCCAAGACATGTCGGTTAGGCATATTTTGAATGATACGAGTAGTTGTTGGCGATGCCCAACTAGCGAGGTCACCCCAGTGTTACGCAACAACTAGAATTCTTGACTGGTATGGGATGCTCAAGTGGAACGATAAGTCTAGCCTTGTGACAATTGGTATGAGAGTGACGTTCAAATGTGGGAATTGTGAAAGTCTCTCTTCGCCACCATCACCCCTTTCATTGGATGAGTTGATGGGGTCGTGTTGATGAGAACATCGTGAACAATTTTAAGTGGGGGAGAATGTAAGGACCCCAACTTGAGGTGCCACTAGAAATGACATGACAAAGAGCATGTCAAGCATACTTGGAAAGTTGCACAACGAGTCCATATATTTTGGTATCCTTGCTGACTCATGAGACAGTTAGGACGGTGTACTAGCATGTCATAGGCTAGGAGGACCAAGGATGTCTTTTTTATTAGGACAAATGATCAACGAGGCGTCACATAGCAGGCTTTGGTGGAGGACATCACAACTTAACAATGTGGTAAATGATGTATGTTGTCCATGAAAAGGTGACAACGATGATATGTGTTTTGAAGATATGTGAATGCCTTACAGAGTAGGAACATGATCTTTAGTTACTATCATGTGTAGGCTTAGATGGGTGATAACATGATTGCACATTGGACAATTGATTGTTCATGTATGTTTAGCTCAAGGGAGGTGATAGTAGGTTTCTTATGGTTGGGTGGCAATGGTGCAATATCTCTTATGGTAAAACGAGCACTCTAACTTCCACACGATTAAATATGCTCGGTTTGGGTTGAGTTGGGACGTGTCGGTTAAGCATATTTGAGGTGATACAAGTGGTTGTTGGTCATTCCCAACATATGTGTTAGTTAAAAGAGGTGATACAAGCACTTGTTGGTCATTCCCAACAAGTGGTGATACTAGCGAGGTCATGCTAGTGTCACAGAGTGACTAGAATTCTTGAGTGGAATGGGACGCTCAAGTAGAACAATAATTGTCGCTGTGTAACATATATGTTAGTTAAAAAAAATTAAATAACAAAAAAAAACTTTATGGGCAACTTAACAATTAAATTAAACAAAAATATAAATAAACATAAATATAAATGTTTACATTAAAACAAATCATATCAACCAAAATTAAGATATATTAGAGAGATTATAAATAAAGAAATAGATTCCACATACCATAGTGAGATTTACTTAAAAAGTAAACATTACAATTATTGTTGTTAATGTTTTACAATGTTAAATATTAAATTAGATACTAATAATAATATTTATATTAAAACAAATCATAGATCAACCAAAATTAGCATACTTTATGGAACTTTCTAGATAATGAAATAAATTCTACAAATTATAATAAGATATACATGAAAAGTGAATATTACATGTAGTGTTATCAATGTCTTACAATGTTTAGTGTTATTAATACTTGAAGATTTAGATAGTAAATAATGTAAGTAGCAATATTAATGTGTTAACATGCATGTTATTAATGTGTGTATTTACGTGAAAATGAATTTATTCATAAATTAAGGAGTAGTTTTAATAATGTTTTACCACACTTTACAATAATATTGTTGATATTATGGAATTTCTTTTTAAATTGTAATGTAATGCAACAATGAATTTCTTTCATTAATAATTATCCATGTATGTCATTGTGGCATGGATTTATTTGAAAAAGTTAATATAATACAAGTATGAAGAATATAATTGAAATTCTATATTTTCTTGTAAAGAATAATATTACCTACTACTTATTAATGTAGTGTAGTATAGTTGAGACTAGTGTGATGTTGTTGAGACTATGGAATTTTTTCCCCTCTTATTAATATAGTTGAGAATTGTAAGTTTTAAACCTTTGAAGTGAAACAATGCATACAGATTCTTAAGAAAAATAGAAAAAACAATAATGTCACACACACAATACATAGATATTTACTATGTAAACCCAAAGATTTACTTTAGAAACTCTTAAGTGGGAAGACACGACATCCTTAGAGCCACACCTCTCTCTTTTTCATTATATTAACTTCATCGTTGACAATACAATATATAGTTATTATGTGGCATCGAACACCCTAATCCATTAACCCATATCAGATTACAACCTTGATTCCTTAACTAGAATTAGATTACAATGGGTTGAAAAACCATTGGTTGAAAAACTCAAAATATGCCAAAAAAACAATCCAAAATTTTTGGTTGGGGGCTCTGTCCCAACCCATGAATAGGGGGCCTAACTAGCGCACCAGACACATATGAACAACGTATGGAGACAACCATGCAAATAATATAACACATTCCCAACGAGAATATTGAATTATAAAATTTACTCCTGTGTTATTAATATAGTTGAGAATATGAAATATTAATATAAAGCAAGTATGCATAATATCTGTGTAATTGATGTGTAGATTTGTATGAATAATATAAATACTATAGTTGTTTGAAATGGGTTGAAGGAAATGATATGTATGTAATAATCTATTTTTACTATGGTTGACATGTAAATAAGTAGCTTGATAGGTTTTTGGCAGAGCATAAATGAAATAAATGATCTTAGCAGGATGCATGTAAAGGCTTTTTGATGGAATGTAACATGTATTCTCTACATGAATACAAATGTTTTTTTCTTGGAATTATTCGGATTATTTTGAGAACGACATGAAGACAAAAATATAGTCGATATATAACAAGGAAATACACAGAGATAATGCGGAGAACACATAAATATAGTGAAAACCAACTTCTATTAATGAACAAGAGAGAAAAACATTGTAGAACACAAACTGGCAGAATGGGGCAGCCTATCTTTGAAAAGAAAGATAGGTTGGCTACGCTTCATTCACAACAAGTTTTACATCACACTCCATTGCATGCTTAAAGGGCCTCTTTCACCTCAATTATATATGAGAGAGTGAGAGGAAAACAATTCCCATGATGCATGTGGGATAAATTGGACTAAGTTTATAAAATTCCATGGGCATGTAAAACACTAGGACTTCCCAAGCAGTCACCCATCCCAATACTACTATATCCCGAGCATGCTTAACTGAGGAGTTCTAATGGGATTCGGTGCATTAACGCTATGTTGTAGGCATGTACATAAGACCACTAGGAAATCATTACATTATGTTTGTAATTAAAAAATGAAGATGGCATTACATTCCATTCCCCATCAAAAGGGTGAATATCATGGTTTATCAAAACCACAGGCTCAAAATGGCGATTCAGTGGAAAAGGTGGATGGCCACCGAGATCCATCTAGATCATTCCTCCCCCCTTAGGAAGCAATGGTCCCCATTGCATCAAGTTCCCATGGTAGATGGGGAGACTTATGCTAATCTGAAGCTTGGCGTGTTGTTTTCCTTGTTGAAGAAGTTGTTATGCTTAGCTTGTTGAAGGTTGTCATGAACCTGTTGCTAGCGGGGTTGGATCTGTTCAACCAATCTAGCTGCATGATCTACCTGAGTGTTGGAGGAATCTGTCGGTGAAGATGCAACATGAAGAATATGAAGGGTTATGTTATAACCTTGCTTGATTAGGCAGTGTGGAGGCACCCTCATAGGTGCAACAAGAACATCTTGGGACTCTTCTACAATATTTTCGATCTGCTTCTGCTAGATAGAAAGGTATTGGGTTGAGGCTGCAATGGTTGTAGTGTCCGTCTGTTCACCTTCTGATTAGATTGTGAAGAGGATAAACTTTGTAGTATGAGAGATTACTTTGTGGATTTTTTTTGGTGGGAAAATAGTTAGAAATACCTCTGGTATCATGTATAATTGACCCCCCAGATTAACAATGATGCTATGGGGTCGAGAATCATAAAAAACATGATGCCTCCACATATATGGCTAGCCTAATAGAACATAACATACTTCCAGTGGGGAAACATCACACAATACCTCATCCTTGAAGGGCTTGATCTCGTAGGACAGGTGACACTATTGGCTGACATGAAGATCTTGACCTTGGTGAAGCCACCCGATGTTGTATGGTTGCGGGTGTGGTGTTGTTGGAAAATCCAACTACTTGACAACCTCTGTTGAAATGATGTTCTTTTGGCTTCCGCTATCAACAATAAAATGCAGTGGGGTCCCCTTCACCCACATATGTGAATGGAAGAGTCACTCCCCCTACTCAGGATCCTCTTATGTTTGGATTGTTGTAGTTGCGACAATAGTAGTGGGTTTTGCATCAATGATCTGTCTCCTTTTATTATTTTCTAAATGAGGGTCCAAGTCGAGGTTCGACTCTTTGTCTTTGAGCTCGACCACCAATGAATTTATTGAGCGACAATCATCAGTGTTGTGCCAAGGGTTGTTGTGGAACTCGCACCATTTTCCGGTGTCTTTCTTAGACTTCTCGTTACCCTTCTTTGCTTGCATCTGGCACTGGGTCTCTTGAGGTTGGACTTCCTTTCTTTGTCCTTCATTATGTGAGTTATATTTTCCTTTTCCATGCTTCTCCCACTTACTCTACTACTTGAATTTATGCTCATTTTTTACTGCATATCGATAAGCAACTCCTAGTGAGGAGATGTCCAAGAAATCCATATTTTTTTGGATGTACCTGTGTAGACCACTGCGGTACTTCAAAACCAGGTGTCGCTCGGAGTCTTTGATACCTAGATTTGAGTGTAAGGTATGAAATATGTTGGTGTACTCTGATACTATCTGGTCTCTTTTCTAACGCAAAGTTGTCCATCTCATGTATTGGTAATTATAGTTTTTGATAGGGTAGAACTCCTCCTTTAGGGCATCTACAAAGGCCTCCCAAGTGGGTTCTCTCCCAAATAGTGTAGATTCATCTGTGGTGTACCTCTCCCAATAACCTTCCCACCAAGCACTAACATGGGGAAGGGCTTTAAGGAGTGTGAAGGTGATCTTTTCACTGTCAGAAAATTTTTGGACATAGTAATAACCTTCTAGCAGATTCAACCATTTTTCTAGAGCATCTGAATTTATCTAGCCTTCAAATAAGGGGATATCAAAATTGACTTGTACCTTGAAGGGTGTCGCACTTGCGAAATGGATTCTTGTTGAAGATGTCTCAGTCGTCGCCATTGGTAGTCTTCGAAGGATATGAACAAATTTTTCCATCATCTCGTTCCTTTGTCACACGAGGGCTTCCTTAAGCAATGTCTTGAAAGGATCTCCTGCTTTGTCATATCTCTTTTCTTCCGCCATGGGAGGTCACTTGGGTTGGCGAGAGTAGTTTCCATCAAGCGAAACTAGCTTGAGACCCAACTCTCTATACCCTAACCTTGTTGGGGACCTGCTCTGAGAAATGACAAGGAACATCCTGCTCTGATACCACTGATCCAGATTAGTTAGAGAATGATATGAAGACAAAAATATAGTCGATATATAACAAGGAAATACACAGAGATAATGCAGAGAACACAAAAATATAGTGAAAACCGAGAGAAAAACACTGTAGAACACAAACTGGCAGAATGAAGAAGCCTATCTCTTAAAAGAAAGAGATGTTGGCTACACTTCATTCACAACAACATTTACATCACACTCCATTGCATGCTTAAAGGGCCTCTTTCACCTCAATTATATATGAGAGAGTGAGAGGAAAACAATTCCCATGATGCATGTGGGATAAATTGGACTAAGTTTATAAAATCCCATAGGCATGTAAAACACTAGGACTTCCCAGGCGGTCACCCATCCCAGTACTACTCTAGCCTAAGCGCACTTAACTGCAGAGTTCTAATGGGATTCAGTGCATTAATGCTATGTTGTAGGCATGTACATAAGACCACTAGGAAATCATTACATGATGTATGTAATTAACAAATGAATATGACATT
>SNQJ01S0144761.1:11981-36192 GCA_010110895.2 Picea sitchensis
GCTAGTATGTAAATGATTGTTGATGCCATATTTCAACTTAAAAAAATAACTTTAGTTTATGGAAATAAAAAAATTCCACATTAAGGGATAATAAATTTCATTTTTCTAAGTTTCTCCATGGTACAAATTTTCTCACAAACTTATATCGATTTTATGTTAGGAAATTTCACAGGGATTAACGATGGTTCACATTTTCATGCTCTCATAAAATTCATACAATTTCTCTTTACTTTCAATGATGTTTATTTCTTCTCAACATATATATAATCTACAATGATTTTCAATTTTCTTCAAAGGCGATATGCTTTTTGGAATAAAGACTAAGGATAAATGTTATTAAAAAGCACATAATCTGAGTGGGGGTAGTTTTAGTGATGACCACAGGGGACATTAGCTTTCTTGTGAATACTATCTAGGCTCAAATTATTTCCTGGTCTTGGAATAAGACCTAAAACTGCTTATGATTGGCTAAGAACTTATCTTCCTTGGACGTAAGGAAACATGTTAACAATCCAATACCTAGAGGCATCTGGTATGAGTGAAAGTCTACCCCCTTACAGACCACCAACGAGTTGTTTCAAGTGGCATGGTTTGTCATGACTCAACATATATATTAACTGATAATGACCAATAATAATTATCCTCACTATTAATATACATATTAATTGTAATAAATTTTACCACCTTAAAAAATATCTTGATCTAAATTGATTACTCCATAAAATCCCTAACAAAGAATATTCATTCCTTTAATACATTTGGTTCAAATTAGATCATGACTCAAAAACATGGTTCGAATTGGTTAATCTTTCAATTCCATAATCAGGGAATGACCTTACATATAAAATAATGTATATAATACATGTATTCACATATTATCTAACTCGATAATAAATAAAAGGTATAGGTATAATACTCAGGTGTGATGACCTTTTCTTTATAATTTATGATGAGATCATATCCCTTCTAGCCCAAAATATTTAAAGCCCATGGGGTGTAGGGAAGTCGGTGATGAAGTGTACTATTAAGGCACTATGTTAAGTGAAGTCATCGGTTCGAAACCCTGGCTTACCTTATGTGTTGCGTATGGGGCATCATGGGCACACCTAAAGGTTACAATGGTAGTAGTTGGATAACACGACCACATGTCAAGCGAGTACATGCTCGACTAGTTGTTGATTCCGCTAGTCACTATATATATATATATATATAATCAATAACTATTCAGGCATGTACTCGCATGACACGTACATGTATGATGAGATCATAAGAATATTTTCTAAGGAATACTTTCCTTGAAAGAGAGAGATATGCAATAATCAAAGAAAAAGAAAATGATGGGTATTAGTGTTAGAATCATAGTTTAAGTATGAAAATTAAAGTTTTGTTTTTAATATTTGTTTTAAATTAAATTTTACTATTTAATTTTATTAGATCTAATGCACTATGGACAAGTCATAATTCTCGGAATCTTTTATCTATGAGTTATTCATATGGGTATTATTTTAAAGTTTGACCGCATAAAAGATGGGAATTAAAACCCAAATCACGATTCAAGACTAAGGATTAGGGTCTTAGGTTATATTATTACTTCTAGGGTTTATGGACAATGTATTAATTCTGAAATCGCCACATAGGGTTTGTAGAGGAAATATTTTACCTATGATTGGTTTATAGGATCCATTTCAGGGTTGGTACATGAGGGATAGGTTTCACGGTCCTAGGGGTTTAAGGGACTCATTTCAAGGTTTGGTGCATGAAGGATGGGTCGAGGCCCAAGCCATGGTCTAGGGTTGAAAACCAAGGACTTGGTCGGTCCTAAGTATTGTTTATAAGGCTTGGGGGCCATATGTAGAGCTACAAGTCACCATAGATACATTGTAAAGGGAACATTTCACATACAAGTGATATGTGAACATTATGTGTTAGGGACCTAACCTCCCTAACCCCTCATGTAGATAGAATAATATATTTACATGTAATAAATGTTAATGTTAATTAATAAGGCCTATTTAATAAATTGGGATAAGTAAATATAACGAGACCTAATTGAAGCTTCTGCTTCTAGAAGGATTTTCCTCTAGAATGATATTTAGAAGATAGAATTAGTATAAATAAGAGTAGGATTCATGAGAAGTTTTATCTTGAGAATTATTGTCATAGAGCATTGCTTTGCTAGAGGTTTACCCCTCGAAGAGCCAAGTGAACATTGTTTCCTATCAATAAAGATATTATTTTGGTGTTGTATTTTCATCTATTGTGTTTTTTCTCTGTAATTCTCTGCAATATTTATGTTTTCGGATATTATAATAGATTCAGTACCTTACAAGTGGTATCAGAGCACTTTCCTTGGCAGAAAATTGTGGGTTATTTTTTTTCAGGGTAGAGATGTATTCTGGCATCTTAAAGCTACAGAGATCTATCGTTCAACACATAAATCCGCAGTTGGGGAAGCATACATGCAGGAACTACAAGTGGTACTCAAGCACACATTGTTGGCCACCCTTGTAACCCATGTTGGTACCCTTTCGAGTGGTAGTACATCAGACAACACCTATATACGAATTGAACTAGATATCTTGAAGCCCTCTGTAGATAAACCATTTGACCTCCTAACTGCTATACTGCCACCGAGAACAACACTCAGGAAGATACTCTCTAGTACCTCAGTAGTCGGGTAGTACTGCTAAGGGCAGTGTCTAGCCTCCTTAGTTAGTTCCCTAAGATATTGGGTCGAGTAATATTGTTGGACCCCACACGTATATCAAAGAGATATAGCACAGGGAAAACCCTTGTCTGTAGAAACCCTAAATACCCTAACCCTTGGGACGGAAACAAAAATAGAACATACAAGATCTATTGTCGTGCAACTTTACCTCCTGCATTTTGGTTGCGAAATTACTACACATTTTTTCCTGTTAAGAATTTGGGCCTTTCAACACTACAATATTCTTCATATCAAAGTATAACTCCGTAGGAGTAAAAAAAAAATGAGTTTGGGGCCTACCTGCACCCTTATTTGAGAGCTATCCCATTGGAATCCTCTTTTCATCATAATCACAGTGATACCTATCATTTTTTAGCAATTTTGTTTCCTGTGGTCCCGGCCCTCTTTCTGGCACCCCTACTTGGGACCTATTTCATTGGACTCCTCTTTTTTTCCTAATCACAGTGATACCTATCATTTCTTGTTTTCTATGGACCCACCTGTTGGACACACCTACCACACTTAGAGGGGGGTGAATGAGTGTGGTGCTCTTTTTCCCAAAACTTCCCTCTTGCACAAAAACTCATCAATTAGCATTCAACATTTATTCATTACCATTGCTATCATTTATAACCGGTTAGATGTAGGCACATATCAACTGTATATATCAACAATATATCATCAACAAGTCATCAACACAATGTGGACACAAAGAACAGAGATGTATGTACAATTTTCTTTTTATTAGGACTATTTCCACAATCCTTGGGTTTATCAGCAACAATGAATAGAGTACAACTCTACAGAGCACCCAACTCTATATGCAGACTAGAAGCTTACACCCTCGGCACCGCCAAAATACGGATGTCAATGTCAGCAGTGCAGCGACGTAGGTAGGTGCAACGGCGTGCATACGACTCGCGTAATGTATGTATGCGACCAATGTATAATGCAACAAACGTAATACGAGCAGCATGCGGATCCTCTGCAACTTGCAATCACTTTTCTCTTCTGTATTCCACTGTACAAACTGACCCACAACCAATCAAAACATCCAAGCTCTCAGTAGCTTGCTTCACATCAAATTAATATGAATGCTATCTCAATCGTAGCGCCAAATAACTGGTATACCACTTGTAATCACATGTGTCACTTTCTCTTGAATCACAAGGTGTTGCTCACTCCATCAACAAATCAACCAAACCCGAGACCACATCATGAAGCCATGCAAAGAATGCTTCAGCGATACAACATATCGAGCAATGGTATCTATCAGAATGATGTCTTAATATACGATTAATCCGTGATAGATCACAGGGCCATAAGTGCAAATGCGGAACTTCTTCATCCAAGAGCTTGGCACTAGGTCAAACACAAATATCCATGATTTTATTGAGTCCACACTACCTATACACAGTTAGCCTGCGTACGTACTCATCCTATACCTGCGGCCGATGCGTGTACACACACTATGCAGGGCGGTGCATGTGTACATCCCGATAAGGTTTTACGTGACTCACGAACTTTGCCGTCAAGATCTCGGGCAGAAACTTTTGTGCGTCCATGAGATCCTCCTCGCTCTCTTCACCGAATAGATCTTCAATTCATGCTCAAGAGTTCCGCAATAGGGTCTCTCACAAGAGAGATCTCATCAATGCTCAAAGATATTACCAAGAGCTCTCCAAAGGTGATCCTGGATTCTCCTCAGAATGTACATTTTACCGAGATCTAGCTTCTTATTTATACTTTCATATTCTGAGTCCCACTTAACCCATTTTTTAGTTTACTTGGCAACCCATTCGCTTAACCTATTTTTCCTTATTTAGGGTTTACCACTTTTCCATGAATAGAAAATTCTCCAATTCTTTATCATTTTAAATATTCCTTCTTGATTTTGTACTTCATTTTAAATAATCTCTTTTCTTGATTTTTGTCTTTACTTTATCATTTAAATAATGATTTCTTCTTTTCAAGCACTTTTACTTCTTTTGACAGGGCTTCAAGCCTTCATATGGGGGTCCTCAACTTCGTAGAGCCCTTAACTCTCAAACCCGTGAGGAGTTATGTGAAATTAAACATACCACCAGAAATGGCGCGACAAACATCCATCTGGGATAGTTCACCAACAACTTCATTGATCTTCATCTCATTATTCCACATACAAGATTAGGTCCTTCAACCATTCTTATAGGATAACTAAATCCACAAAGAATCTTCCCGTAAGGGCCATGCTTAAAATCTACACCATAAAGGGACCACTTTGGAGTTCATCATTTGTGCATATCAACCATGATAAGACAATAATGATTCATCTTTACATCGATTGGTTTCCGCGGGTTATAACTTGTTGTTATTCTCCTTATGGAATATCAATTGATTACTTGACGTGATCAATCAATCAAACCAAACCATTTACATCAATGACATATGATCCAACAATCTCCCAAGTAATCGACCATTGGCATCAATGACAACATGATCCAACACCACCTTCCCTTTTCACCCACCTCCTCCTATGTTTTACCCTCACCATGGCCAACACCTGCAACCAAAACCTTGAAAAACACGCCAGCTACCCATTGTCAAAATGGACATTTTGAAGAGGGACTAAAGGAGCGATTTCCACCTTTTCATCTAGCTTCAATCCCACCTCGAGTCTCAACTTGACTCGTTTGCTGCCAAGATCCTGGAAAAACTACCCATTTTTGGACTGCATTCCTCATATTACCAACCTTCTAACCTCAAAGGCACCACTTCCTCCAATTCCCAATAGTTTTAATCCAACCCTTTTCATCTTGATCTATGTCTTCCACAAGTAGAGCTGAACAAATTTGATGGCGGGTCCATTGGTTCAGGTCACTCAAATAGAAAACCACTTCTCCTTGCATGGCATCGGTGATGACTTGGAAAAACCGTTAAAGTTCCTATATATTTGGATCATAAATGTTAGCAATGGTGGAAATGAATTCGAAAATCACGTCAAGGATATATCGCCTGGACAGAGTTTGTGGTTGAAATGTATGGCCAGCTTTGATGCGATACCACCCATTCCCTAGGTGGATTTTGACCAAAATTGAAATAGTGGAAAAAGTGGAAGAGTTTATAAGCGCATTTTGAAGACAATTATCTTTGAGCCGAGGAGGGGCATGTATGATACTTTTTTTAAAGGTAACATCATTGTGGCCTCAAGTGACATCCAGGAGCCCAAGTCCACGATGTGGCTAAGCCCCAGGACTTGGTTGGAAGCTACTCAACGTGATAAAGAGGTCCAACAAGTTGTTTTTTTTCCCAACAACTTTTATATTTCCCTCCATGCCCCTCACCTTCCCACTCGATATCATCCACCCTCGAGATCAAAACGGTAACACGAGCATAAATGGTTGAATTCCAGCTCAAATGTCTTTTTCTATAATTGTGATGAAAAATATTTTTACGGAGCCTTATTGAGTGTAAGGAACAAAAATTTTTTATGCCCATCTCGGAGGATATTGTTGAATATGAGATCGAGGGCTTCTCAAATGCGGTAGAGCATGCAGGAACCAACTCTATCCTCGCCATCTTATCCTACCAAAATTTAGACCAAACATTTTCCTTGAATTCACTCAGCGGCTCTGCTCCCTAACCCCTCAAGCTAATTGGCTACATTGATTAAACCGGAAGGTCATCATCCTAATTGGCGATGGTATCACTCATAATTTCATTCATCGGCGCATTCCTCAAGAAACCCATTTATATCCATGCAGTTGGCAATTTTCAAATCATGATTGCCAATGGGTTCTGTAAATGTGGCGGCGTTAATGAAATGTGGCTTTAAATTAACCCGATAAAACATGAAGTCTCATATGTTCTCTATCGACATGGGTGGATTTACTTATTGACATTTGTGTTAGGTGAAGAATGGTTTCCACACTCGGTACCATTCTCTGGATTTTGAAGAATTGACCAATGCAGGACAACGGGAGACCAATAATTATAAGTTCCAAGGCATCATAGCCATGTAACACCTTATCATAATTTAAAATTTTTGGAGTTAATCTCCCACAGCCGAAATCTCCATAAACTGCGGTATTAGCGAAATACCAATCCCGGTTCTATATTGTTCGGGGTTTCTAGTATCAAGATTCATTCACCCCAAGACTCGCGATCCTCCGGTCCGACCCAGCTCCCTACGCATTCTCTTGGTTTCAGCTCCGTTATCCACCGGGACCTGCTACCATATATCGCAGCGGCCATAGCTACCCAGCCGAGGTTTGAGTTTATGATGTCGCGATACGCGGTGCCGCCAAATTCGAACGCCGATCCCCGTCTGCGCCAAAGGCGTTGACTCCACGCCTGACCAAGCTTGGCCTTCGACTTTTTATTGTCCTTATACGGCGTGTGGTCATACATGATGGCGTAGATGACACCTATCACTCCAACTGGAATGCTATGGTATTGGACGTCAGCGTTGAGTTTAGCGACACTTCTCACATCGTGATTTTCGTCATGAGAGAATCAAATCGAACCGTCTACAGGGATCTTTGGATACGGCGTCCACCGGTTAAACGGTTATGATATTCAGCGTCGAAATCGCGGATCTGTGATTTCCATATGCAAGAGTTCCACGCCTTTGGAAAACCCGATGCTCAAAATGCCGACTCGCCCAGATCCCCTGCCACACATCCTACCAAGATCAACGGTTAAGATCCTTTTCACCGAGGATATCGTGGGGCTTATCCTGTCGGGTCTCTTGTCACCAATTCGATTTCGATGTGTCAAGCGGAGTAGTGATCTCTAACACCTGTCCTTCCGATGGCCGGTCCGGATCTTATCGTTGTTTAGAGACTTGAGTGGCAGCGTTGCCAGGATCTCAGGGCCGGATGATGATGATCGTGTACGTGTCCCTTTCAGCCGGTTGGCTTAGATTTTCTCTCGGAGTTTGGGGACTTTTCGGGGATCTACGACCACTTGCTCGGGGATCTGGGATTCACGGATTTGACTCTTGGGATAACCGTAATGTTAAGGTACGAGGATCAATGGTGAGATTCTCGTATTCGGGTTCGAGGAAAACTAGGGGTCTCGATTTTCGACTGTAGAACCGTGCCTCAAAGTCAGATGTCTCGGTGTTGATGTGTCCTCCTTACGGTTTCAGATCCTCCTCATAAGCTCTTGTCAGCGTGACTGGCTTCCACTCATCGGAGTTTCGAGATCAGCGATTCCATTATGTGAAGTTCTTTGTATTGAAACTCCGATGCCGGAAATAGACTATCTTCGATCCGCGGACGGCGTCCCTCAAATGATGGGCCGGTCGGTTATCGGAGAATCGTATCGCGATTCCGCAAATATATAGTCCATATCCTCAGGAGCTGATTCCAGATCTCGGAGCTCTTCGGGATCCCTGCATACGATAACCACTATTTGTTTGGATGACTTGATCCATCCAGGTAGCGTGGATCGCGCGTTTCCCTGTACAGCGGTTCTACACCCTAATTCTCAGATGAAATCCAGAAGCCCATCGGAACGACTGCGATGTGCTTAGAGATTAATGTAAACTGGGATTCATTCTCTTCACATTAGGGTGTAACTCCAGCACAATTTCTCGAGATCGGCCGGTATCCGGGATTATGATTCTAGGATCCGTGGGTCAAATCATTCCTCCTACGCACTTCTCTACCGGAGGATATAAGGTAATAACTCTTGCTTCAGATCAGCGACTTGCAGGTTGCGCTCAAGATCGTTGGCTCCGGATCTCTTCTCATACCTACCCTAGCGTAACCCTGGCGACTTCTCCGGAGATCAACGGTTGATGGGTAATGTGAGTAGAGACCTAATGAGGATGCACACAGATTCATTCCAACTTTGGGTCTTGGGATTTCTGATCCCAATTGCTCGTTAACTCCGCGATGAGGAAGACGGATGGGTATGTAACGCCTGCGTCACTTTTACCGATCGATCTAATGGTCATGAATGGCTATGGTTCACTTGCGGCCAGGATCTCATCCGTCGACTTGTCGCTCCTAATAACACTACTATCTTGGAACCATAATAGAATCGTTCCTCCTCGTCCAGGGTCAATGGGCACAATGCGTTCGAGTCATTGTTCTGGGTTCTCAGTAGACCTTTCAAAGGAGGAGATCTCTATGACGATATCCCTACCGGGGCGTGCCGGAAAGCAGGTGAAGGGAGACAGCTTCCCGAGAGTGGCTGGACATGGTTAGATTCAGTTATCAACGTAATTTAAGTACGGTCTCCTCGATGTTAGGCATATATCAACTCCTTCATGTAAACTGCGGTCGTTCTCATGCTGAAATCATTACAATTTCACAAATTTATGAACTAATAACTACTCCTTATTATTATTCACGATACGGGCATTCTTGCGAGAGTATTGCAATTCCACCAATCCTTGAACACAGTAGCGGTGACGTATGAATTTCATAGACATGATAAGAAAATGAATTATGAGGAAATAACCCGATAATGGAAGCAAGCTGTGAGAATTGCTTCGTTTCCACCAGCCAGTAAAGCGACTCCTCTGGATTTACCACTAGCCACTGAGATGAGACCGCGATGTCACGAGGACGCCGTCTCTCATTACACTTGATGCCGGGGGCGAGGTTGCAATCCTCCCTCTGCGATCACTCACTCTAGCGGTAAAAATTGCGAGTTCCCCTCCGCACGTCCAGCCAGATCAATGCGTTCGATATGCGCCTTATCCTCTGGCGAGTTCGCGGTGTGACACCGCGATTGTACATTGAGTGATCTGACGGCTCTATGGATGGCGGTTCACCTCCCCATCCCTCATCAAGCCATCAACCTACCGATACCATTTATTTGAGGCTAGCGAGCGGCACGGTTCTCCGGGCCGGTGGAGTCCAAACACGGTATTTTATTCTTGGTGGAAGTTAATGCCCCTTTTCAAGGTGCCCTCACCACCATCGTGATTATAACTACGCATCCCCTCTCAAAGCGGTTATGATAAATTCAAAATGTCATTTTACATTTTCGTCGACCTCTTTCTGAGGTCCATTTACATCCTATATTCATACTTATGAGTTTTCAATAGTCCTTGCTTCGTTCGGTTATATTATTATTCTGATAAAGGGAAGCGGTGTTCTGATTCCCTCCCCGCCAAAGGAACATATCGTCACCGATGTTCTTAGCTACTAACATGAATTACGTAATGCCAGTAAACAAAATCGGATATGCACCGTCTCATGGCATCCTCCATTTCAACCTCATCACGGGCCAAAATGTTTCCTTGCACCTTGACATTACAGTAGTTACATTGGAATTGGGTTCCCCTTAAATCCAATATGCATTAGGGGTTAAATTCTCCCTCGGTTCCACGGATCCACCGGACCGATCCAATTCTTATGATTAGCACATCAATAACATGGCTCTTCAATAAGGAAACATGGGGAAAACATTATGTGCTTTTAAAGTGGGAGGAAGTGCTAGTAGATGGAACTCTGAGTCCCACTATAGAACCTCATAGGGTCCACAATACCGGGGTGTTAATTTGGCGCAAGCTCCCATTTTAGGGAACTCTTTTTGGGCTTAACTCTGAGATATATACATGATCTCCTTTTTGGAACTCTCTTGGAGTTCTCTTTCTATCGGCATAATTTTTTTTGTCTATCCTGAGAAATCTTCAAATGTTTCCTTATATAGATCACTTGTTGTTCCATTTCTTTTAACTTGTATGTTGGGTCCAAAGAAATCATGTTCACAGGATTGCTCGGTGGCTGAGTGTTACATTGTCTTCCATAGAACTTCGAAATGGACTCTCTTTAAGGATGCTTGGTATGCGTTGTTGTAGGCAAATTCTACCAATGGCGGGTAGTCTTCCATTTCCCTGCGGTGATGCCATCGCATGCATTTCTTAACGTAACTTCTAATATCTGATTTTCTTTTGTTTGTCTGTCGGTTTGGGGGTGATAGGCGTTACTAAACAGCAATTTGGTCTCTAATCCATATCCCGATTGATTTCTACATGTGGTGGAAGTGGTACATTGTCTGCAATGGGATATTATCTCTTTTCGGCATGCCCGTGTGATGAACACCTCTTTTCATAAATGCACGCGATGGAGTATCTATGGCCTTAGAGGGTCGATTTGGTGGAATGAAATGAAGGCGGACTTGCTTTCGGTTATAGACCCGCCACCATAATGGCATCGATGCATGCGGTTGAAGTCGGTAATCGGTGATGAAATCCATGGAGATGGTTTCCCATTTCCGATCTGGCATGGGTAAAGGTGCGGTAATGGGGCGTTAATGCGATGTTAGCAGCACGTTGGAATTCTATGCATTGGGCCAATTATTTGGATATGTCCTTCTTCAATCCAGGGCCGGAAGAGTATTTGTTTTGGTGGCGTTAATCGTTTTTGGTATCACCCGATTATTAGGGTCTTTGTGTAATTCATCCATAATGAACCTCTTCAAGAGTTGTCTGGTGGAGATGTAAGTCTATCTGCAATGTAGCGAGTAGACCTTCTCGCCGATTAGTCGATGTATGTGTTTTACTCGGTGAGTTCGCGTAGGTGGGGTTACATTTGGACGAAGGAATGCGTTTCTTTTATTACCTCTTTGACTCGTCCTTGATAATTGGTCTCCGCGGTGCTCACAGCGTGACCGGTGAATGGATTCTCAATGCTTACGCTCGGGCAGCCGGCTATTCTCCTTGCCTTTGATATTGATTTCAAATCAAATTGGGAGGCCATCCATCTAGCTTGTCTGGTGTTGAGCTTGATCAAACAAATGCAGGTAATCCGGTGATGTCGTAAATTACAAATTTCAATTAATGCCTCCATTTTAAAGCGTGCGCTATGGCGATGATTCACAGATCCTTGAGTCGCATGAAAGTTGACTTCATATTCGTTCAATTTTCGGGATTCATAGCGGATCACTTTTCCTTCCTGCATAAAGACTCCCCCGAGCCCTTCCTTCTGAGCATCGTATTACTGGGAAGTCACGACAGGTCAGCGATTTTCAACATGGGTGCATGGGTTAGTAGATGTTTCAAGGTTGAAATCTTTCTTCACATTTTTGTGTCCACATGAATTTTGTCCGCTTTTTCTTGAGGGTAGTGTTTGGACAACCAATATTGGAAAATGCTTGTATGAACCTTCGATATTATATTGCTAATCCCATAAAGGATATGTTGTCTGAGACATCCTTTGGGGTGAGCCATTCCATGATAGACGATCTTGTCGAGGTCTCACAGCTACCCTTCCTTGGACAAAGGCAGCAATCTGAAGTGGTGTATTTGCTTACGAAGAGTCACGCTATTTGAATTTGGCATACAATTGTTGTTCTCTTAGTACTTGTAGCACAAGTCTAAGGTGTTCTTCATCGATCTTCTCTATTCTTAGAGTGAATTAAGATATCATCAATAAAACTAGTACAAATTTATCTAGAAATTTACTGGTACATTGTTCATTAAACACATGAAAGTGGCGGGGGCATTGTTAGTTAACTTAAATGGTCACTACGAATTCATAGTGACCATACTGTGTCCTAAAAGCGGTCTTATGGATATCTTCACCCTTGATTCGGACTTGATGGTATCTGACCTCAAGTCAATCTTTGAAAATAGGCCCTCAATGCGATCAAATGAATCGTAGATCTTTTAGTACATTATTTGTTCTGTTATAATGGTTACTTTATTAAGTTAATGCAACCAATCTATGCAGTCTTAAGGTTTCATCTTTCTTTTTCATAAGCGAGGACCCGGTGCTCGGGGACGGGTGAATACCAGCATATCCATCATTTCTTTCGGTTGCAATTTGAGTTCAACCAATTCAAACGTAATACTCAGCTGTCAGATGGGGTGTTCAAGACAGACAACACTCGGGTGCAAAGGAGTTCTATTGAGAGGTCAATGTCTCTTCTTGGAGGTGAACCCGCATTATTTCCTGGAAACATCTGCCATTATTCTCTTTCGGGATATGAGGTGATCTTCGGGCTTGGTTTTACCGGAGGTTTCAACACCTATCGCATATAAGGGCATCCAACTGACAGCAATATTTCCTCATTTGTAATGTTGATATCTGTCTCGCGATGCAGGTTTTTGGATCCTTGAAGGGTTATCCCTTTTTCCTTCTTTAGCTCGCACACATTCAGGTTTTATGGTAGCGATCCGGTTGGCTTTATGGGTGGCCGGCCGGTCCATACCAATCAACCAGTCATGCGTGTGCGAAGTCAATTATACGGTAAGGGACGCGCGGTGGGGAATTCATAACATTAATTATATGGCGGTTAGTGCGACCTCTGCACCTTTCTTTTGGTGCCGGTGGCTAGCTGTACCAACCATGGTTTTGTTTGCTTCTGTGGTTGTAGTTAACACTTATCAACAGCTTTAGGGATATATAACTCAAATTTGAAGAAGGGTCAATCAAAGCAGTTACCAATGGTTGAAGATCATACCTTCTATTTCCACTCTGAGCTTGGTGAATTGGTTATTGTCGAGGAGGAGGCTGCATAAATCATCGTGGCACCTCTGGCCCACATCGTTATTTGTCAGCTTCACGCATGTTATAAATCTTAGAAGCTGATACGTTGTCGGTGAATGATCCTCTCGGAATGTGATCTCCTCACGCAATCCCAACATTTCGAGTTTTCTTTGGGTTATCAGTCCTTCTTGGTATAGGTCAAGATTTTATTCAGGTCAGCCAGAAGTTATTTGCCGGAATTACACTCCGTTGGAAAGTTATTCACAGTAACTTCTTCTTGTAGTTTTAAATCCCGGGGATTTGCTCCCTTTCTTCTAAAATTTTGAACCATTCTTTTGTTTCAGTCTCCACGGGACTCTGCCCAATATCCATATTCCTCATGAAAATATGTTGCCTTCCGAATAATGTCTTCTAAGGTCTTTGGATTTGATCAAACTCAATTGGTTTTGTTATTCCTTAGGAAGCCCGTGATGAAGCGTTGTGCCTTCGCCTTCTGCTTTGATGTAAGTGCGGTACCTCGATGATTAAAGTCAAAGGAATTTGTTGACATATTCCTCCATGGTAAGTTGTCCCGATTTGAGTTCATAAAACTCTTTAGCCTTCTCGTCGAAATACCTTCGATAAATACTTCTTAGGAAGTACTTCGATGGATTTCAAGGCGGGTCCTCCTCGCGGACCCTTTCCTTGATGTAGGTCTTCCCGGATGGAAGCCTTCGGATTCGGAATTAATGACCACTCGGGCCTTCGAGTTCTCGGAGAAATCATGGACTCTAAAATAATTCTTCAGTCCAAGTAGCCAAACCTGACCCTCCCCTCTCCCTTCTTTATCTCATGGCCGTCGAGGGAGGTTTGGCCTTTAATTCCTCAAATTTATATGACTCTTATAAGTCTTTTTGCTTCTTAGTTTCTTTTGAGAATGGGCGGATTATTTATTTGGAAGAGCCCTGAATCGCCGACTTCCTTTCGGTGGAATGCGTCGGCCTTGGTCCTCGAGGTGGACCTTTACGGATAATGATACTTCTTTCGGTGTGTCAGCCGGAATACGATCCTGCATCGAGGTTCGTCTTTGCATTTGTCGTTAACAGGTGGATAAGCTACGTAGTAGGTACGTAATCTCGGTTGCTGTTTGTACCAAAATGTCGCTTTCATTGTCGGCCTTGCGGCTTTGCAATTCGACCATGAGACTCCTCACCATCTGGTAGAAGTCAGGAGGGGTTCTTATTGCTCTTCTTTCATGCGATTCCTCATTTCTGTTGTGGGAGCCTTCTCCACCCTCTTGGTGAGTCACCATGTACTTTCTGCGTTTGTAGATTCAGGTTGATGCATTAAACTTGTGAAAGGACAAATCGCGATATTAGTCCGAATTAATACATTTTATGTGGTTGTGCATAATTCCATAATTCTTTCATGCGTATTACCGATTGAGATTGTATTCAAGTTTTTAATCACGGATAAGATAGTTAAGTCAGGAAATTACTCCTCATAGAAGTGCTTAGAACGCGGTTTATGCGCAACTCGTTCATGAACCCAAACAGGTCGAGTGTTGTAACCATTCTCTGATTCCAATTTGTAACCCACCCACTATCATAATTTAAAGATTTTGGATTAATCTCCCATACAGCAGAAATCTCCACAAACCCGTATAAGCGAAATACCAATCCAGATTCTATATGGAGTTGAGTTTTCTAGTATCAAAATTCACCCCCAAGACTGGAATTAAGTAGCTCCCTCGCATTAGCTCTCTTGTTTTCCAGCTCGGTATCCCGCAGGGACTGCTACCACCATATGTCGCAGCCATATGCGCATGGGAACGGGCCGCCAAATTAGAACCTCGATCCCGTGCACCACTTGGCGTTGACTCCGCAGCCAAGCAGCCAAATACTTCATATGGCGATCTATGGTCCTCCACATGATGGCATGGGTGACACCTATCCTCGGAATGCTATGGTAGGACCGTCAGCGTTTACCGGGATTTGGCGGAAGAGCTTCTCATGATGAGTTTCTACCGATCGCAGAAGATCCAGGAAATCGCAGAACCGATCTCGGGATCTTTGGACGTGTCCCTCGGTTACTTAGCGGTTATGATGGCGATGGAAATCAGCGGATCGCGATTTCATTAATACAAAGTTCTTGCCTTTAGGCTTAGATGCTCCAAATCGCAGGCTAGCCCGGATCTCTATACCCATTCACCACCAAGATCCACGGTTGAGATGCTTTTCTCGGGATATCGCGGCTTATCCTGTCCCGGGTCTCTTATCCTCGGAAATTCCGACTTCCCGATGTATCAAGCAGCGGGTATTGATCACCAACACTGTCGCTGGATGGGCCGGTCGGAATCTTATCATTGTTTAGGGCTTGAGTGGCCGTCTGGTACGGATCTCAGGAGCGGATGATCTCTTAACGCGTGTCCGCTTTCCAGCCGGGCGACTTAGATTTTCTCGCCGGAGTTTGGACTTTTTGATGCATTTCGCCTCACTCTTTCGGGATCTCAGATTCCCAGATTCGATCGCCGGGATATCTTCTGCGTGTTAGAGATCGTAGAGATTCTCAATGAGTTTCGAGGGTTAAGAGGTCTCAATTCTCTCGACCTGTAAAACCTTGATGCATCCAAAATCCTGATGACTCCTCGGAGTGTTGACATGTGTCCTCCTCTGCTACTGTGCCGACAGTTAGCTTCCACTCATCGGGGTTTTGTGGATGCCATTGATTAGTATGAAGTTCTTTGTGTTAAAACTTCGACCATCGTGGAGCTATATTGATCCACCGGACGATGTCCCTCAAATGATGGGCCGGTCGATTGTATCCGGAGAATCGAGTATCATTACTTGTGCATGAATCCACTTGTCTCCAGGAACCGGTCCAGATCTCAAACTCTTGGGATCCCTGCATATTATTATTGTCACTCGCGACACGAACTGGCTCGAGATCCCATCGATAAGGATGCGATTTCCCTGTTACCTTGATTTCTACACCCTAATTCTCCGTCAGGAAAATCCAGAAACCCTCAATTATGACACATGTCCTGTAGAGATTAAACAAGGTTGGCATTTCTCTTCATTGGGGTGCCGCTCTTAAACGCGTTCGAGAGATGGGCGGTGACCGGGATTATGATTCTAGGATCCGACGATTCGGATCATTCCTCCTACACACTTCTACCAGGAGATACTCAGATGCAACTCTTAGATCTAGCGGCTTACCGAGTTGCTCAGAATCGGTGGCTCAAATCTCTTCCGCATACTTTACCCACAGCGCTTAACCGCAGGCTTTATAGGATCAACCGGTTGGCGGGTAATGTGAAGCAAGAGACCCTAGCGGGTCGAGATTCATTCAGGTCTTGGGATTTCGATCCCAATTGCTGGTTGCTCCGCGATGAGAGAAGGCAAGGGGGCAAGGTGTATAGCTATGGCGTCACTTTTCGTCGATCTAATGGTCATTGAATGGCTATGTAGTTCGCAGGCGGATCTCATCCAGATGGAAGCTTGTCACTCCTCTAACCCTACCTTGGAGCCTTAATAGAATCGTTCCTCCTGCGTTAGAGTCGAAGATTACGTACATTCAGTCCTTGATACGCGGGTTCACCGGTAGACCTTTCCAAGGAGATCTCTGGCGAGATCCTAACGGGGCATTTTGAACGGTAAAGGGCATCTTCGAGCGGCTGAACAAGATTGAATTTGATTATCAAGCGTAATTCAAGAAGCCGCAGTCTACCTCTGATGTTTAAGAGCATATCAACTCCTTCCATATCGAGCACTTTACGGTCATGCTCGTGATGAAATCATTTACATTTTAAGGTATGAGCTAATATACTCCTTATTATTAGTTGAAAGCGCGGGCATTCTTACGGAAATGGTACGTTCCGCCGTTCTATGAACTTTGTGTGAAGCTGACATATGAATTTCATAATACAATATAAGCAAAATACTTATCGAAATAACTTTTGCTTATTGGAGCTTGAAGCTAGGGGTTACTTTCGTTCCACCAACGGTAGGCGTGGCATCCTAAGTTTCTGTATACCCGGTACGAGACCACCACCAGCGTCCTAAGACGCATCTCTGCAATTTCTACCGATTACTTGAAGGTTGCAATCCTCCTCTCTGCTATCACTCACTCTGCGTAATTTCATAGTTCCCCTCACGTCTGCCCCTCTATCGTTTCTGCCATACGCATTATCCTCTTGTGTGGTTGCGTGTGGCATGATTACCATTGTGCTGGTCATTCATGATGGATCTATGGATAGGTGGTTCACCTTCCCATCCTTCATCAAACCATCAGCCTACCAGCTACCGAGGCATTTATTTCCGGAGACTGTAAAGCCGCTTTTAGTTCTCCGGGCTAGTGGAGTCAAATGCTTGGTATTTTATTCTTGGTGGAAGTTAATGCCCTTTTCAGGTGCCCTCCACCACCATCGTGGTCTCTTTCCGCTCCCCTCGGCCAGTTACTTGATGATTCTAAAAACTATCATTTACATTCGTTGTCCTCTTCCTGCAGGTCCATTTTACATCACATATTCATGCTTATATTTATTGACCTCTTTCTACAGGTCCATTTACATCACATATTCATACTTATGAGTTTTGCCATAGTCCTTGGCCAGTTCAGTTATATTTACAATCTGGGGGAAACAGGGTGTTACAAGCCAGCTCTCTTGAGATCATCAGTTCCCATCGAATGGAAAATATCCTAAAAAATGTCATTCCAACATTATTTCCCAACTCAATGCCATTCACGCAGTTGAGACACCATCTGCGCATCCTGACCTCCAACATATACATTCCAAACACCACATTATTTTTTCCACTCCCCATGTCCTCCCCCCTTGCTGTGGTGTTCATGATCATTCCATTCCTCTAGTTTCGGGCATTCTTCCTCCCAATGTTCACCCATATTGTCATCCATTTTCCCAGAAGAATGAAATTGAGAAAATTGTCCAATAATTGCTTGTTGTAGGTTTCATTTTCCATAGTACTAGCCCCTATTTTTCTCTTGTGGTCATGGTCCTCAAGAAAGAAGGCATGTGGTGCATGTGTCCTGACTTTCGTTCTCTCAACAAACTCACCATCAAAGACAAGTTTCCCATTCCTATCATTGATGATATATTGGATGAATTAAGTGGTGCTCACTACTTTACTAAACTTGATCTTCATTCTGGTAACCACCAGATATGTATGAAAGAGGCTAACATTCCCAATACGACCTTTCACACTCATGAGGGCCACTATGAGTTCTTGGTCATGCCCTTTGGCCTATGCAATTCCCCCTCCACTTTCCAAAGACTCGTGAATAATGTCTTTCGTCCTTTTCTTCATCATTTTATCTTAGTTTTCTTTTATGATATTCTCATCTATAGTAAAACATGGACCATCCATATTTCTCATGTGGATCAAGTTCTTCATCTCCTTTCTCAGCACCAACTTTTCCTCAAACAATCAAAATGTTCCTTCAGAGCCTCAGAAGTGGAGTATTTGGGTCATATTGTTGGAAAGGATGGTGTCATGGTGGATCCTAAGAAAATTGAAGCTATTCAAGATTGACCTCGCCCCAAAAATCTCAAGAGATTGCGTGGTTTTCTCGGTTTAACATGCTATTATCACAAATTTGTTAAGAACTATGGAAAAATTGCAACACCTCTCATTGTTGTCCTTAAAAATAATGCTTTCAATTGGACTCTTGTTGTTGATCAATCCTTCAATTCTTTGAAAGAGGCTATGTCCACAACTCTTGTCCTAGCCCTTCCTGACTTCAAAGATACTTTTTTCCTAGAATGTGATGCATCTGGGAAAGGAATTGGCGTAGTTCTCATGCAAGAAGGAACATCAATGGCCTTCACCAAAAAACATTTTCGGAGAACCATTTGGGCCAATCAATCTATGAAAAGGAAATGTTGGCTATTTTGCATGTTGTGGATCTATGGTGTCCTTATCTATTGGGCCAACACTTCCAAATTAAAATCAATCATCAGAGCCTCGAGCATTTTCTGGAACAATGAATTTCCTCCCTACAACAACAAAAATGGGTCACCAAGCTATTTGGCTATGATTATGAGATAATTTACAAGAAGGGAAAAAAAATGTGGTTTTTGACGCTCTTTCCCGGAAGTATGACGATGAAAGATCCCTTTTTTCGCTCTCCTTCATTGTACCAAATTGGCTCCAAGCTGCTCACTAGGAATGGTTGCAAGACCCCAACATTTCTGGCCTTATCCAATAGTTGCAAGGCAATTCTCCAGTTTCTCCAGGGTACTCTTAGTGCTAATGAGCTTCATTACAAAGGTTGTCTATATCTCAACAAAAAATCATAACTTAAATATCAGGTGCTTTCAAAGCTTCATGCTTCCCCCACAGTCGGGTATTCAGGGTTCACCAAAACATATGAACAAGTCAAATGATATTTGTTTTGGGATGGTATGAAACAGGACGTCTCCACCTTTGTGGATGAATGTGATGTCTATCAACGAAATAAGGGAGAAATATTCAAGACCCTAGGAACACAACTGCTCTCGATTCCATTGGCTATTTGGCAAGATATTTCTATGGACTTCATTGTTGGCTTACCTAAATCAGGAAATAAATTAGTCATCATGGTGGTTGATCATCTTTCCAAATATGCTCAATTATGTGTTCTCCAACACCCATTCACAACCTCCATAGTGGCTCAAATTTTCATGGATAATATCTTCAAGCTTCATGGCATGCCTCATTCTATTATCTCTGACCGAGATCCCACTTTTACCAGCAACTTTTGGCAAGAATTGTTCTGTCTCCAGGGAAACCAATTGGATCTCATCACTGCCTATCATCTCCATGCTGATGGCCAAACTGAAGTTGTCAACAATTGTTTGGAAACCTATTTGAGGTGTTTCGCATCTGAATGACAAAAACAGTGGACTCGGTGGTTACCCCTCCCTGAATGGTGGTACACCACATCTTACCATATCGCTACTCGCATGACTCATTTTGAAGCAGTCTATGGAAAAAAGACACCATTGGTTCTCTCCTACAATCCAAGTGTATTGAAGGTTCAGGAGGTTGAAAACAATCTTGTAGTTCATGAGGCCATTCTTCGCACCCTCGAAACAAATTTATCCATGGATTAGAATCACATGAAGAAACAAGAAGATCAAGGTCGTTCCGAACAACAATTTGTGGAAGGGGACTAGGTGTTTCATCATCTGCAACCTTATAAGTAGACTTCACTCAAAAGAAACCATTGTCAAAATCTTACTCCAAAATTTTATGGTCCTTATACAATTCTCAAGCGAGTGGGACAGGTGGCTTACCAGGTAGCTTTGCCTAGTCATTCTAAGCTCCATCCCGTTTTTCATGTATCATGCTTAAAGAAGGTGATTGGTACTAAGTTCCAAACTCAAACCAGTCTCCTTGAGTTGGATGAAGAAGGTTCCATTTGGTTGCAGCCCCAAGAAGTCTTGGACCAATGTGAGCATTGTCTTCGTTAGCACACCATCAAGGAAGTGTTAATGCAATAGAAATATACAACTCCCGAAGATGCCACTTGGGAGATGGCTACCATTCTGCAACAATTTCCTCATCTCAAGCCTTGAGGACAAGGATTTTTTTCGAGGGGGAGGGCATGTTAGGGATCTAACCTCCCTAACCCCTCATGTAGATAGAATAATATATTTCCATGTAGTAAAGGCCGACATTAGTTAATAAGGCCTATTTAATAAATCTATATTTTGATTTATATAACAAAGAAAAACTAAAGTTTGTTTATGATTAGTTACATTTGTAGCCTCTTAAAAAAAAGATTCAAAGTAGTATATTAACCATTCATCCAACAAATTGTGAAATTCCATCATTATACAAAATCAGAGATAAAATACCAAAAACAATAAATTTTAGGTCCATGGTTCATGATTATATTCCACGATGTGATTTTTTCTAGATTACTAAAATAATCTAGGTTATGTTAGTGTACTTTTCCAATGCATACCTTTCCAATGTAGCCAACTAGTATTAGTTGTAAGCTCACGTAGGCATCCTTATCTGCCCAATTGTCACAACTATCCTTTGCTAATGTTGGGACTTATCCTTCTATTATATATAGTGGGCATCATCTTGTATTGAAAAACACATAACAAATCTATTATTGGTGTTTTTTCTATGGAATGTAGACTCATTTTCGATCTAGGTTAGACCCAAATTTCTACATGGCATCAGAGTGAGTGCTCCCTGCCTTGCTTGTTTGTGTGAGAGCATATTCAACTTCTATTTTCTCCACTGCCTAGTTTTAGCATTAGAGATCATGTCTTATTTCTTATTTGCTTCATTTTTTTTTGTCCCATGGTGTCTTATGTTGCAAATCGATCTTTGCTTAGCTCTTGGTGTAGATCTGTGAATTTGTGGGGTTTTTCAGTGTTTTTGAGTGCCATCAATCGCGTCTACATGTTACCTCTTATATAGATATGTTTTGTCAATCGTGTCTCTCTTAGAGTCATCATAAGATTACTGAGTGAGATCAAACTCCCTCTCAAATATGTGGACCACATTTTTTTGTTTCTATTGAATTCCTAGTTGATGAGTGGTAGTGCTACAAGAAAGGTCGAACCTATTGACTGCCAAGTATTCAAATCAAATCTTCTCTGATCTGGATTTAGGTCACGAGATCGAAACCATAGCTTAACCTATACATTCATATATGAAGATCGTGCGCCTGACACATCCCATATTTTTTTCTAGCTCTTTTTCCACTTCATCTAAAGTGTGATTCCTATTCAAATCGATGGTTCTGCTTCCATAGATTGTGTGCATGTCTTGGATCTTTGTTGGTGCACCCTTTCTTGTGGATCTTCCTTTGGCTCTTAGTGCTTGTTTCTATATTGGATATTTGGCCCCAAGGCATTTAGTTGTGTAGGTTATTTTTACAACATTGGTGACTTGGCAATCCTTGGGGCCCTAGGTACATGTGCATGATCTCTCCAATTGTAGCCTCTCTTGTACATGATCTAGTTATGGCCATGTTTTTTTTACATCGTGGCGCAGTGTTCCATAGCAACAAACATATCATTAGATCGTGGTTTGTGGATATGTATTCTATTGTGTGTCTCTTTGGCACACATCTCACATCATCACAAATTTCTAGATCTACATGGGCACTTTTCTTGACCAGATCTATGTATTTGATTGTAGCTATTTGTGCACTCACTCTTATTATGAATTGGGGTTTTATTAGATAGAGAGATATAGTTATCATCGGTGATGATAAAAACAACAACGCAACGGTTTCCACCATTAGATTCGCTCTATGTGTGGGACCTCAACCTAGAGGTCACAGATGCTCAGGAAACTGACTTTTTCGTTCCTCTAGTGACCTCGGTTTGAATCTATCGCAATAGCATGACTTAATGTTACCTTGGCTATGAATACGCCAATATTTTTTACCCTATATACTCCATGCTCGTGGGATTAATATTTGTATGGTTCCATTTTTTTCAAGTGGATATGGAGGGGCCATTGGCATGTGGCTTTGTGGTCGAAGGAGGATTTTGTGTTTTGGAGGTTCATGGCATAATTGTTTGCCAATTTATTTTATTTTAGAGGTTATTGGTAGTGTTTTTTCCATAACTCTTCAATGAAGCCTCCATTTTTTGTCTTGTTTGAGGTGCTGAAAAGAGCATTCCATTTTCTTTCCAATGATTTGGTTGCATGCCACATTTGATGCCTTTTTGAGATTCTTATTTTTCCTCACATACTAGATAAATTAAGAGAATTGATTCCTCACTTGTACATGGGTACCTATCATGGTCTTCTTTATCGAGACCCATATCGAGGATTGTTTTCCATGATAGTATTTTTTTTGGTACCTCTCTTTCTCACCTTGAGTAGTGTATTTTGGGCCACTCGTGCAAATATTCTTAGAGTGTGACCAGGTATTTATCTCCATGACCACTCTTGTTTTGCAGGACTTGGAGCTATCCACTTTCAAGTGTTTTTTTCATGGTTGTTTAGCATTGATGTCATGTTCAATTAGCAACTCCATACATTTCCATCATTTGTGACATCCATTGCCATCATCTATGGCCACCTAGTTCAACATTGTGGGGGATGGTGTACAATGCTTCCTGAGGTGATTCTTTATGCTTCACCATTTTGTATGTTTGACATTAACTATTTTTTGAGTGAACCTTGTATCAAGCATTGATTCCTATTTTGACTCTACGGTTGCAACAACTAGTGACCCATGCACTCCAGTGAGATGGAATGGTGTCCATAAGGGAATTCACTTTATGATGATTTTGTACATGAGTACCTAATCAGGGTTTTGAGTTAGGACTCATTTCAGAGGATCTATATCTTTGCTTGAGAAAGTTTAAATTTGTTGTTTGGATTTCTACATGGATCTTTGATGATATTGATAGCTTGAGGTTACCTGGCCCTATTTAGAGTTTTGGCCATATTTCCTTTTTTGACCTTTTAACATCTACAAGCCTCATTTCTTGCTTGATGGTTGATGGTGGTTGCTTCTATTTGAATCCTTTGTTTTGATTCTTCACCAACACCTATTTTTCTAAAGCATTTATGCGGTGGTTATCGGTGTTTTCCAATTTCATGCCTCTATAATTGAACCTCTTATGCTTCAAAATTCAACCAAGTTCATTGAGGTTACTTGGCTCTCCTCTTCATATTTTTGGTCACACTTCTTGATTGGAGATTTCATCTTCCACAGGTATCCTACTCTTTCCATTTAATGCATCATTGTGAGATATTCAATTTCATCTCCAATGCCCTTTTCAACACTAGCATTTTTCTTTTTGTTGGAGAGGAGTTTCTTCCTACAATTTTTTTCTCTTTTTCTCCTCTTATGAGAGTTTGTACTTGGATACCTAATAAGGCATCATTTTTGAGACTCAATTTTGTATTATGTTTACTCACTATGTTTGGCTTGGGGGCGGGGGGGGTGTTAGTGTACTTTTTCAATGCGTACCTTTCCAATGTAGCCAACTAGTATTAGTTGTAAGTTCACGTAGGCATCCTTATCTACCCAACTATCACAACTATCCTTTGCTAATGTTGGGCCTCCTCCCATTGTTATATATAGTGGGCATCCTCTTGTA
>SNQJ01S0144762.1:0-24211 GCA_010110895.2 Picea sitchensis
GTAGAGATTATGTTAGGGTTTGTGGCCCTAGAAGGAAACCCTCTTTTATGAGGGAAATGTATTGTGGCTATGGATGATGGTGAATATTGTATTGTGTGTCTTCTGTGTTTTGTTTCTGCATTTGTTTTATTTTATTGCTCCGCGGTCCTGTTTTTCTAACAAAAATGAGAAAAACTATACATAACATCAATAAATCTGGGTTGAAACCGTGTCCTTCATTGGTTGAACTACTGAAGAGTTACAAAGGGAAATCGAATACCTTTTGCGCCGAGGATAGGGATGAGCATCCAAAATTTGCACATACGAAAGTTCTGGAAGGATTTACGATTTAATGTTAGTAAATATGTATGAGAAAAATATAAACGAGAATCATCAATAAAAGAATAAATGATAGTAATAGTCATCCCACAATAGTACTTAACTTAGGACCTATAATCCTGGAATCTTCCTGTGGCCACGTTCTAGCCGAATGGACATTCCAAGCTGAGCGGTGGCGGATACTTGGATACTTGTTAGGTACCCTCGCAACAGCAGGGTCCCATCATTAATTTTTGCATCAAAATATATATATCAACTTCTTCAAAAAAAAATGAAATGATAACATTGTTAATATTTAACTACAAATTATATAAGATATATCATACGAATACTTCGAAGGGCTTAGGGAAACTACACACAAAACCAATCGTCTATATTGGAGAGAGTACTCTATTTTCAGCGATAAAATGGAGGTAACCATCTTGCTAGACTTAGACTTCAAATAGTGTATACCTTTTGCAGATGATGACAGTGACATTAACAGACATAATTAACTTTAGCAAGAACTATTGACTCAAATTTCATATGCTGTAGGTTAGTTACTATGAACTGTTCGAGAAACACAATAGACATAAAACACGAGACAAACAAGCTTTTTTCTTTAAAGAAAACAATTACTCATAGGGACCAGTTAAGAGTCTGAATAAAAGTGTTGAAGGGTGGACTCACCCTTCGTGAAGAGAAAGAATGAGAAGTTACCTAAGGTGCTACACATAGTATGTACATTCAAATCTAACAAAACCACACAAGAACTAAATACCAGACCTCGACACGCAACAACCAGGTAAACGCAGAAAGAGATAATGATACTAGTATATAACGAAACCCTAAGTTGCAAACTACACAAAGAGGGAACTACGTAGGAAATTTATCTGAGTTTAGGATGAGGAGATGGGGTGCCATGACCTTCAAAAGGACCGAGACGAAAAAAAATGAATAACCCAACCTTTTTACAGAACAAGAATAATTCTGAAAGATTTTCAAGAAATAATTTAAATAAAAACCTATACTAAGGTTACATAATGAATATGAATTTCGAGACTCCGCTCTATTACTTAAAACGTGACAGACACTTAAAAAATTACCATGGAGATGAGAAATTTCATTGGATCCATGAGTAACAACCTCCAAGTCAAACTGTTCTCCCACCCTGAGGAAATAATACACAAATCCATTTTCGGAGTTCACAATGACAAAGAAAGACTTGCCTAACTCTAAGAGGAGCTTGCATTATGCATAATAAATGCCAAAAGTACAAGGTTGGTCGAGCCATGTGACTAGGGTAGAGTTGGCATGACGAGATTGGGAAAGGGTCAGTGAAAGGGCCATCAGAACTTGAGCAAACAGGATGTCCATTAATCATAGGAGAAGAGCCTTAACTTCTCTCTGACAAGTACACCTCCTACCCATATCAACAGAAACTATGAAATTAATGACAGTCACTTCGTGACACATCCAGTTGGGACTAGTTAGGTACTAACAATTTTTGTCTCAGTTAGCTTACTGTTCAATTGATTTTTGGTGAGTCAAAGCGCAGTTAAGACTTAGTGGAACAGGGATTTGCGTGGGTTTTTCCTTAACTAATCTTTTATAAGTATGATAATTTAAAGAACTTTAACCACGAGTAATGTCATAAGGAAATTCTCTTAAATGACTCAGACCCTCTTTGATGTCCTACTAACTTATGAAATGCCATGTATATTTTTTTACCAAGGAGTATAACCCCAACTCCGTTATTCCTTTGTGGTAGATGTTGTTACATCAATACCAATGATATAGTCTTGCGCGCAAGCGTAAAGGATCATATTAATCACTATATAGATATATATAAGGGTTGAATAAAAGTGATAGAATCTTTGGATAACTACTCTTTTAAATTTTAGGTTATCTTGGTAAAGGGTTTTCATCATGTGGTAGTCATAGTATAGATCTATCATCTGAATGATTATTATTTCCCCTTCACTCGCATCTATTAAATGAAATTGGAATAAAAATGTCCCATAGATTTATTTTTTTTTATGTCAAAATCGAGGTACATTACATTGTGTCACATTATGCAAGGTAACGGAGGACAAGTAAAATATTTACAGAGGGACAATGACAAACCCTAACCTAAAGTACTAGTTTGTTTTATTAAAGAAACGATTGAGGACGAAACCTATTAACATTTAGGATTTTTCTCTAAGTCAAGAAACAAAAAGAAAACCGCATGTGTGACAAGGCTTACACATAAATTGAACAATGAAGGGCTATCCTCATAGGAAGACAAGCCGTAAGCCATTCCGAGTCATAAAATAGGATTTTTATCCATAGCATGGATAGTAGCATTTTGGAAGTTTAAGAGCAACGAGAATGAAGGCCCAACTAACAATCTTAAAGAAATAATTAAAGATACAACTCAAAAATACGAATTACCCTTCCTTACATCCTACAGTAACCCGAACAATGGAGTTTTGGGTTAACATACCTGGTAAAGGAGTAAACCAGTCGAAAGTGTAACATTATCTTTCTTATACAGAGCAGGAAGCCTCCTTGTCTCCGGTGTTTCCACACCGATTAGGGTTGCAGAAGCTAATGGAGAGAGATTTTCTGAAATGCATGAGGGCCAAAGGGGAAATGAGGATTTATCCACCTAAGTGACTCACGCATTGCAAGAGTAATGGCGATGGAGGCATGTAGAACTCAGAACATGTGGACTTGTGCACATGGAGAATCCTTATTAGTCATGAAAACCTAGAACTGTACAGCGCAAGGAAAACCTCATAACTCTCTACCAGAGAAGTTAATAACTTTTAGGGACAGGTGAAACTACGCATTGATTCAAGCCACTAAAACCGTCTATGTGAATCCTTGTCATGAAACCATAAGTTTTAGGGTGGTGACATGTCATGCTAAGTGGGTTTCAAATCCTAGTGTTAGAATGTGTACTCATGTGACCTTGTCATTGATCAGGGGTGTGTGTCAATACCCACCAATTACCATGGAAAGACGTGTGTTCAACTAAAGTATGGACGTTGCAAGGAGCCCCTATGTGACCAAGGGTAAACCCCTTCGAGTAATACATTTGATTGAGCCTTCATTTAAGCTCATAAAATATGTTTTCCTTTGGAAAATTATATTTATAAGAATCCTTATGATAATGGGTATCTTCTAATAACAATGTTTTAGTAAGCTCATGATATATAGAAGAATAAGAGATTTTTAATGAAAGGAAAACAGATTGTTTGGTATGGCCATAATGAAATCGGAAAATATTTCTTCATTTGAATGTGAGGAAGAAAGCACCATGTCTATTCAAATAGGGAACTCTAATGAAATACCTGGGTGGGTACCCTCATGCAAATAAGAATGCAACTAAGAACGTGTAGACTAGAAGTTACTCTAGAACTTGTGTTCAGAAATCACTTGTAGTATTATGGGGAGGCCCCGCTGCAACTTGTTTGATATACGTTAACACATGATTTGAGAAACAAGAATAAGCATGATTTATGTGGAAAGGCTAATCACCTTATTTTTATTCGTTGATATTAAAAATAGTGCATGTCGTATTCCGACAGGAATGTTTTAATTGCAAATAGATCAAGTATAACATAACAAAGGAGTTTTAATGCACCTAGAAAATTTTTTTTTGGTCGGAAATTTTGGGGTACATTAGATATGTTATCATAGAAAAGGTTACAACATTTGGACCTTAAACAAGATAAAAAATATTTGATTAGCACATGAATTTGTGTTTAATGAAAAACTAACAAAATATTTACTGTTACAAACAAAAAAACTTTATTTCTGTTGTGATCATGGAAACATAGAATGAAGAGGAGATCATACTTGAGGAGAATCCTGAGAAGGGACCTACTAGAGATCCTGGAAAGAACAGTGAAGGAAGTTCTGCCACCAAGGTTATTGAAACTATGATAAACTTTATTGTGGAACTGTATATTTTCAAAGAAGACAATGAGAAATTGAAAAAAGAACAAAAAGAACAACAAGAAGTAAATGAAGTATTGCTTCATAGCATAGTAACAAAGAATATCCCAGAATATAATAATTAGGAAGAAGATTTCAGCAATAGAGCCTCCAAAAGTTCTGGTCCTGAAGCAGAAAAAGGCGATAGCTCTTTCGAAGTCACACCATCAACAGAAGATAAAACAATCATAGGGAAATAGGGGAAATAGGTATAACACCTGGAGGGAGACTTTAATAAAATCAAACCGTCCACTTTTGACAGGGAATCCAGAACAGGGGAGGAGGTCGAAGCATGGTTACTAGAAAAAAAAAATTATTTCCATATATACAACTATTCCAGCAACATGAAGGTCAAAATGGCCATATATAACCTGAAAGGAAAGGCAAGCATATGGTGGAAAGACATGAAGTTGGACAAGGGCCTAAAGGAAAAACAAATGGAGTGGTCGGATTTCAAGAAATACTTTAAGAAACAGTATTTGTCTGAAATTTACTATGAAAGAAAAACAAAAGAGTTTTATGAGCTACGACTCGGTCAAATGACTATGGATGTCCTGGTAAACCAATTCCTGGAACTATTAAGGTGCGTGCCTTATATCCGGGAAGATAAAGTAAAAATTCAATGATTCCTAAGTTGTTTACCATAGTCCTATAAGGACATGATCTAGTTTGAAAACCCCAATACCTTAAGCGAAGTTTTCAGAAAATCTCAGATGTGTTACAACTAGTACAAACAACGGTTTGAACTTCCCAAGGCTTGGAAAGACAAGAAACAAGACAGAATGAACCAACGAAAGAAGGGATATCAACCAACCCCTTTCTGGAATGTGGAAAAGATCTTTCCAAGGAAATACTTTTAGTCCAATAACCAAAACACCCAAGGAGGAGGTAAACTAGTTAATCTGGGAACCAACAAGTTTGAGGACATCCCCAGAGAACCGTTAAAATATTGGGAATGTGGAGAGCCTCACTTAAGGAGGAACTATCCACGTTTAACTTCTGTAGCCAGGACTACAGTTCACAATCTTCTGGAATCCTTTACAGTGGGAGATGTGGGAAAAATCTTACACAAGATCAATGCAGTCGTGGATGGCCAACAAGTTGATCACCAGTCCACTATAGTGGAAGTTGAAGGTAAAATTAACAATAATCATGTTTCTGTTTTAATTGATCCATGGGATACTTTGAGTTATGTTTCTCCTGGTGTAGTGGATTCAAATAAACTTAAGAAAATATGACATGAAAAATCTTGGCTAGTACAACTAGAAACAAGAACAAAAAGAAAAGTATCTGAGTTCATTTTTTACTGTGAGTTCAGTTTAGGTGGTCAAAACACAAAGATAAATTTGAATATTCTACCTTTGGGATCTTATGACATAATTATTGCGATGGATTGGTTAGAGAGGCATAAAGAAGTTTTGGATTGTTATGAAAAATCACTCAATTACCAAGACGAAAATTACATTGTTAGGACAATACAAGGCATATGGAAACCAGTCTCAGTTAGGCAGATTTCAGCAATGCAATTTAAGAAGTGCATGAGAAAAGGTTGTCATATTTATGCTATCCAAGTGGCAAATCTGTTGCAAAAAGAAAATAAAACTATCCTAGAATATTTGTTCATATTACATGATTTTAGAGATGTGTTTGTTGAATAAATACATGAACTTCCCCCAAGAAGAGAGATATACTTTTCTATTGATATGCTACCTTGTTCATCCCCCATATCTAAGGAACCCTATAGGATGAGTTTACCCAAATTAACATAATTAAAGATTCAACTACAAGAATTGTTGAACACGGAATATATCAGACCTAGTGTCTCGCCATGGGGAGAACCAGTAATTTTTGTTAAAAAGAAAGATAGAACTCTAAGATTATTCATTGATTATAGACAGTTCAACAAAATGACTGTTAAGAACAAATACCCTCTACCTAGAATCAATGATATGTTCGATCAAGTGGGAAGGGAAAATATTTTTTCTAAATTGGATTTAAGATATGGTTATCACCAGGTTAGAATAAAGGATGAGGACATAAGTAAAACATCATTCAGGATGAGATATGGACATTATGAATTTGTTGTTATATCGTTCGGTCTCACTAATGCACCAACAACATTTATGTGTTTAATGAACAACATTTTCAGTTAGTACTTGGATAATTTTGTTTTGGTTTTTATCGACGATATCCTGGTGTATTCTAAAATAGAAGAAGAACACGAAGAACATCTAAGGATATTTTTAAAACTCTAAGAAAACACAAACTGTATTCGAAATTCGACAAATGTGAATTTTATCAAAAGAAAATACAATACCTAGAACATGTAATATATGAAGAAGGCATTGCAATCGACCCAGAGAAAATAAGAGACATCATGGAATAGTGTATCCCTAAGGACGTAGCGGACATTTAGTCATTCATGGGAATCACCAGGTATTATCGCAGATTTATAGAGGGATTCTATAAGATTGCATACCCTATCACATCCTTACAAAAGAAGGGTACCAAGTTCAATTGGTCACAGAAGTGTCAGGACAATTTTAATAAGTTAAAGGAATTGTTTACAACTGCATCGATTCTAAGGGTAGCAGACTCGGATAAATACTTCACAGTCTGCATCGATGCAAGAAAAGAAGGTTTGGGAGGTTTCCTAACTCAAGAAGGGAACGTTATTTGTTACGAGTCCCGAAAAGTAAAAGATCATGAACGACACTACGTCACTCACGAATTGGAGTTAGAAGCTGTCATCCATGCATTAAATATGTGGCGACATTATATAATGGGAAGAAAATTTATGTTGTTGACTGATAACAGTGGTGTGAAAATTTTGTTTAGTCAACCAGACCTTAACACAAGGCAAGAAAGATGGCTAGCCTTCTTGAGCGAATTTGATTTCGAGGTAAGACACATCAAGGGTAAGGAAAACAAGGTGGCAGATGCTTTAAGTAGAAGAATTCATGGGTTGTTTGAGATAAACATTAGTAGGGAAGAAAGTGACATTGAGAAAAGGATAAAGGTTGCAAGTAATAATGATGAAAAATACATTAAAACAGTGGAAGATTTACAAAATAAGGCAGAAAATTTAGACAAGACAGATCTGAGTTTGGACATAAATGGTCTACTAAGATTCAAAAACAGATTATACATACCAGATTCTGCTGAATTAAAGTTAACAATTTTGGATAAAGTACGCAAGAAACCATATTTTGGTCATGAGGCACGAAGAACTATATTTTGGTCATGGGATTATAGAAAATGATATCACTAAGGAAGTACGATTAACAATATGAAAGGTGATACAACAAAATACTTGTCTAAGTAGCAAGATTGTCAATGTGTGAAGGTCACCAACACCGATCTGGATTATTTTCTACACAAAATGAGGCTGGTGATATAATAAATAAATGCACAGAGATATTGCAGATATTCAATAATATAAATATAAATGTATCAGAGATGCAACCATAAACACAGATATACAGTATCACACTCCATTTCTATTAATCGAGAAATGTACAGAGACCGAAAAATACAGAGGAAAGACTCGCTAGAATGGTGGCAGCTTATCTCCGCGAAGAGATGTGACGGCTAATGCATTCATAAGAAGATGGTTACAATGAGGCTCTGAGGAATTTTTTACAATCAGGAATGCCAAAATTCCAGACATCCAAAAACCTAACCTTAGGATATTAATCACCAAAAGTCACATGGGCCCTGCTTTGGGTAAAGTTGGTGCATCAACTTCCCCGGTTTAACTTTGCATAATGCATCTCCGCTTTAGGCGCAGATAGCCTGCTGAAAGGTATCATCGAGGAGATTCATTTGGGGCTCAATATGCCTTGATATCATTGATAACCTCGATCTCGAAAAACTTTACTTAGTCTTTCAAAATGGCCCGGCGAAAAACCTACCTAAAATAGTAAATTGCCAAAATGACTGTAAAACCGTTGATCCATTTGGAAAAAGGTGGGTGGGTCCTCGATATCCACATTGATCAATCCTCTCTCCTTAGAAGCAATGGTCTCCATTGGCGCTGAGTTCTTGGGGAGAGGGAAAAGCATTTGTTGAATCTAGATCTTGGTGACCGCTTGTCTTGTCGGAGAAGTCACGCTAGTTTGTCGGTAAATCGTCACTTAACTCATATCGAAGGTTTGGACCTTTTAACCAGTCCGCTATTTTAGATGACTGTGCGTAAAAGGAATCTTCATGCTTTGCCGCAACCTTGTCAATTTCTTTCCTTGGATAGAAGGTGCTTTATCAAGCCGGTGGGTGCAGTATCATTCTGCTCACCCTTTGAACAGATTATGGAGAAGATGAATTTTCTAGTATGGATACCAAATTTCAAAGATCAAGTATGTGGGGAAGTAGTTGAACCACCTCCGTATCCTCGTAGAGATGACGCCCTAGAGAAACAATTACACTGCGAGGTCGAGACTCATTAACAGTATGGTGCTTCCACATATATATGACTGGCCCAAGAGAACATCAATGCATTATCCAAAGGGGCAACATCACATAATAATTTCATCCTTGAAGGGTTGGATGTCGATGACAATCGACACCGCCGTATCGGACACGAAGATCTCATCCTTGGCGTAAGCCACCCAATGTTGTATGGTTAAGGTGTGGTGTTGTCAACAATCCCAACCGCTTGACGCACCTCTCGCCGAGATGAGGTTTTTTTGGTTCCCGCCATCAACAATAAAATGCATCAGTCCCTCTTCACCCACATCCGGAATTAAAAAGGTGCTCCCCTCTTCTGGATCCATTGGTTCTTCTAGTTGAATCACGCGTCACGCATAATAGCAAAGTTGGGTCCGTGGTCGATGACCGGCTTCCTTACCAAGATTTTCATAATCAAATTAATCAGTTCAGCTCTTGTCTGATCTCGCCATCAATGACCGTTGAGCTTACATCTTACCTGTTGTGCCAGGGATTTTGTGGAAATCACACCATTTTCCTGCGGTCCTTTGTCTTCCCGTGACCCTTCTTTTCATGGGTTTGACCGGTTTTCGGGAGCCTGCTTGTTAGGGTTGTCTTTGTCATACTTTGATTGTTGTGGATTTGCGCACCAACTCCGCTTGTTCTGGTAAGCTTAAATTTCTCGCTTGATTTTAACAAAGATATCGATAAAGTGACTGAAAGTGATGAGATGTCCATAAAATCCATTTCAGCTTGGATGTATCTGTGCAGAGCCCCCACGGTATTTCAGAACCAAATGTCGCTCGGAGTCTTTGATACCTATCTTGGTGTGCAAGGCATGGAAGGTATTGGTGAACTATGGAATTGCTTGGCCCTTTGCCGCATAAGGTGGTCCATCTCATGTATTGTTCCTCATAGTTTCCAACAATGGAGTAATTGCCTTGCCGCGATCCACAAAAATCCTGCGAGCTCGCCCCATATATTCCAGATTCCTCCTCTCAGGGAACTCAAGCCCCAGTAGTTTCCCACCAATTTTTGACATTGGGGAGAGCCCTATGAGTGCTAAGGTGATCTTTTCCTTTGTCCAAAATTATGAACGTAGAAATAACCTTCTAAGCGTGATTTAACCATTTCTATCTAGGGCATCCGCGATCTATTTGACCTTCAACACGGAATATCAAAAATTAACCCCATTCCTTGAAAGGTGGGTGCTTCCAAAGTGGTCGCTGATGAATATGCACCTGATGCTATCTAGTTGAAGGATGTGGTACCTCCATCATTTCATTCCTCTTTCGCGGAGAGTTTGCTCAAGCAACGAATCGACAGGATCGCCCGCCCATCAAGCTTTTTTTTTTCTCCATGGAGGGTTTCTTGGTGTGCGAGTGATTGTCCCTCAAGAGAGACAAGCTCGACCCAACTTGCTATAATTTGGACCTTGCCTGTGACATGCATCAAAAAATGAACAAGAGAAGTTCAAGCCTGATACCACTGATCCCATTATTTTCTACATCAAATGAGAGCTGAGATATAATGTTGTTTCACGTATTGCAGATATTCAATAATATAACATAATGTATCGTAGATGCAACCATAAACACGATATACAGTAATACACGATTACTATTAATCGAGAAATGTACAGACCTGTAAAAATACAGAGTGAAAGACTCACTAGAATGGTGGCACTATCTCCGAAGAGATGTGACGGCTACTCGTGATTCGTGAAGAAGATGGTTACAATGAGGCTCGAGGCCTTTTACACACCTGAATGCAAAGTTCCTAGACATCCAAAAACCTAACCCTAGGAGATGAAGCCAAAGTCATGGGCCCCGCTTTGGGTAAGTTACAGCACTTAACTTCCTGGTCGTAATCTTGCATTAACATCTCCATTTTAGGCATGTGATAGCTCGTTGAAAGGTATCATCGAGGATATTCATTTTGGGCTCACCATGCCTTGGCTATCATTGAGAACCTCATCTCAAAAATCTCATTTAGGCCCTCAAATGGCTCCTAAGTGAAAACCTGCTAAAATAGTAAATTGCCAAATGGCTTAAAACCGCTGAGCCATTTGGAAAAAGGCTGTGGCCCCGACATCCAATTCGATCAAACACCCACCAACCTGTACTCTACCCATACCGTATCGGGAAATGTGAGACTATATCACTTGACTTTATTACAAGTTTGACTAGAACTCAAAATAGAATGATTCAATTATGGTAGCAATTGATAAGATTACAAGTATGCACATTTCATTCCTCTTTAAATTCTACTTATAAAGATATTAACGTCGCTGAAATATTCATGAAGAAGTTTTTTAGACTACATGGTATTCCCAAAATGGTGATTTCAAATAGAGATGTAAAATCTCTTACATCAACGCTTTGGAAAGAATTGTTTGCGTGGTTAAATACTCGAACTTGAATTTAGCACAAGCTACCATCCAAAAACGATAGGTAGAATGTGAACTAACAAACCAAATCGTGGAACATATGCCACTTAATGTACATAAGGATGAAACCAAGTAAGTGGAAAGATCCACCCGCATTTGGTAGAATTTGCATACAATAATAATTACCAGACATCGGCTAAGATGAACCCCTTCAAAGTATTGTACAACGTAAAATGCATTAACCCCAATTAGCTGGGATAACCCAGCCGACAAATCCTCATGGTGGGACCATAAATGCTCCAGAAATGGAGAATATGGTAAGAAAAGTAAAGAAAAATTTAAAGGGAGGTACTGCGATTTACTTTAAAAATTTACACTCCACTGAAAAGGAGACACTGGGAATTTCAAGTTGGGGACCACATGTATTTAAAAGTTAAAGAAATAAGAATTTGATTAAAGATAGGAAATCAAGGTAAAGTTAGCACCTGTAAGCCTTAGGCCTCACGAGATCTTAACTCAATTGGACCCATGGCATAACAATCCCAGACCGCAAATCGTAAAATTCATAATGTATTTCATGTTTCTTTAAAAAATTATGTTCATGATCCTACCCACATGATCGATTGGAACATGGCGCAGGTGGAACCAGAAGGTGAGTTCCGCAACCTTTATGACTCATGTTAGAGTTACTTCACACACACCTAGGATTTCTTTTCCGCTTTTATTGCTGTCATAATTAGTCATTATTCACTTCCTATAATTTAGGGAGAATATTCCACCTGAATAATATTCTCTCTTTAGTTGACACTTCAGCTTTGACTAGTTGAGTTGAGTTTAGTTTTTGCATTGGTTTGTCACCATGCAACGTGCTGGGATAATCACCATGTTAATTTGACCTTTCCTTGGTATCATCACTAGAGTGGCACATGGATTCCCCTCGAAGTTAACTTCTCACTACTCTCATTGAGTCGGGCTAACAAGAACTGCCGACTAGTTAACTCAACTAGGTGGTAGTTCACCTGAATCACCGAGAGACTAGACTAGGTGGAAGTTCACTCCCGTAACTCACCGAGAGACTAGACTAGTGGAAGTTTATTCACGCAACTACCATGTGTGTCCATATCACCTAGACCACCACTATGGCTTATCAGTTACCCCTCCAAATAACTCATTGAGTTATGCAGAGTATATCTTGTAAATTATTCACTATTCATTAACGGTTAATGAGAATTTTTCTATTCTTTCTCCCTTCTTCTTCTTTCTTCTACTCTCTCTACAAATGTGTGTATCATTTTATATATATCTATTATGTGTATGCTCAACACATTTACATGGTATCACACCATGGACTGCTACTCAAAAGCTACACCAAAAGTTTTTGTAGGTACAAAAGATTGAAGATAGCCGAAAGATGGAATTCCAAAACGAATTCATTGCTACACCTTACAACTATTTTGCATAGAAGGAGAAATATCCATACATCTTCGATATAGAGGGTTGTACAAGCAACCATGAATATAGATACAGAGCCTACATCAGCCATAGAAAACCCAAGCACTTAAATCGATGTGTTATTGGATAACCCAGAATGTGGACATGAATTCAATCTTCCTAGATCCACCTAGATCTAGAACAAAACATGATAGATACGAAAATTTCCTAAGTTATAATCATTGAATTTACCACCAAAAAAGGAATGGATGACATACATTTAAATATCTACTATACCTTGTTGTCCCTCGCTCTCTCCGATGCTCTCAAGGAGGCCATCCCATGAAACACAAACTAACCAAAGTGAATGCAACAATAGTATATTTAATGATAAACTCATGCATGTGATCAAGGAGTCAGCGCAATAAAATGAGAATGATTTTATGGGAAAGAAGCATGCCATTTTATTATATTAAACAATAGGAAGAAAGATTACAACCAAATGCCTTGATGTCATTAGGTTCCTTCCAACAGCTCCTCAAGTTCCCCACACACTTTGCTCCAAGGATTCTGACCATGGATCTGATAGTTATTCATAATCTATCTTGACAAATCAAATTCCAAATCCAACATACGAAGATAACAATATCAAGCCACCTCTCTAATCTCAAAAGGCCTTGAACTTTCCAACTCCAATCAAGCTCAAGCTCAATCCAACTAACTTTATCCATGAGAGTTCCTCTACTTTTATAATTGAAGAGGATAAGTCGAGGTTAGGATGATCCCACTAAATCATGAAAGTGAGTAAGATCCAAACCATTTGAGGCCATGTCACCATGGAAGCTTCTCCCTCTAGGCTAATCGAGAAAATGCCTCGATTTTCCCATCGTGATGAAGGTTGTTGCACCCTAGTCAGTAATGAAGCCCTAAAAACTGCGGACCTAGCTTATAGTGAAACTTATAAACCAAACATTTTTGCAATCTCTATGTATAGAACAACCCGTGGAAATCCTTCCCACAGGATTTTTATAAAGGAAAATCCAATTTCTCGTTGATCATGTTGTCATTGATGCCACCTACTCGATTACTTGGGGAGATTGTTGGATCATATGTCATTGATGTAAATGGTTTGGTTTGATTGATGTCATTGGTTGATGTCAAGTAATTAATTGATATGATTCCTTGATGAGAATGTTATATGTCCAAGGGAAACCAATCGATGCAAGGTAAACAAAATGGATGAACTCCAAAGTGGTCCCTTTATGACATATCTTTAAGCATGGACCTCAAGGGAAGACGCTTTGTGGATTGAGTTATCCAGAAGAATGGTTGAGGACCCAAGCCTCATTATTATTGTCTTATCATGATTGATACAGGTACAAAATGGATGAAACTATGGTCTCCTTATGGTGAAAGCCCTCACCGGAAGATTCTTTTATGGATTGAGTTATCCCAGAAGAATGGTTGGATGACCCATGATTGTATGAGGAATAACGAGATGAAGATAAAGGAAATTGTTGGTGAAACTATCCCAGATGGATAGTGCTTCTCACGCCATTTCTGGTATGTGGAATGTCACATAACCTCCCCGGCTTTGAGAGTTATGGCCTTACTGTTGAAGGACCCTCAAGATGAAGGCTTGAGGCCCTCAAAGTCAAAGAAGTCAAAGTGACCTAAAAAGAAATGATAAAATAAGGTAACAAAATCAAGAAGGAATATTTATGGAAAATGGTTTACCCTAAAAATAAGAAAAATAGCCATGACCTAAATGGGTTAATATTATTATCCAAGGTGGATTATTTAAATAATCAAGAGAAGTGACAAAATCAAGAAATGATAAAGTAAGGTGACAAAACTGAAGGAATATTTATGGAAAATGGTTAACCCTTAAAATAAGGAAAATAGGTCATGACCTAGAAATGGGTAACATTATTTCAATAATAATTTTAATGGAGAAATTAGAAATGGGCAATGGTTTACCAATAATAATTAAGGAAGTTACTTTGAGAGTATAAATAAGAGGCAAGGCTCTCTCATTTGAATGCAACACTTGTTCATATTGAATATCTATATGTATGAGGTTTACCAATGATATCTTAGCCGAAATTCGAGGAGCAAAGAAAAGAAGGTCAAATGCAAGGAAGGATAACCTCTTTTGAAGGTTTCATGGTATGTTATTTCAGGTCATCTCACAATTTTCGCTATAACTTTTTTCTATAATGATTCAGATCGTGAAATTGATATTAAAGTGAGAAAAACATATCCAAGTATCTTGGTTCAAAATTCTAGCTTGTGGGTCGTTGTGTTTTTGAATTTACACTCAGGGAAAATAGGGTTTGTGGCCGATCCTGAAACTAGTCAAAAAAAAAAAAAAAAAAAAAAAAAAAAAAAAAAAAAATTCTTCATAACAGATCCAAATTCAAAGTGGAGATCAAATGCCGCTTAGTGTACAGTCTGTAGTATGCTTTCCAACAGTTTCAGATCATTTCATCAAATATTTTGTAGCGGGGAACTCTACAAGGACGCTCTCTAGAATAAGCTTGAACTAGAAGGTATGCCATTTTTCTATAACCCATTTTTTGAGAGGTTCTAGGTAGTGCCATCACTCCTTTGAGGAAATTGCATAAAACATTAATCGAAGAAAATTTTATATCAGTTTCTCGTGATTCTATACATCACAGGTTCAAAGTTATCATTACTCAAGCTCCGGTTGTTGACTAATCCAAACTAGGGTACGTGAGACTAAAACAAGTTTGATGTGAAAATGCTAGTATTTTGTTTTTAAAAAAGTTAAGGAAGGTTTGCGTGAATGATCATATACACCGTGTCTATTACAGAGCTACAAATCAGATTTGGATGATGAAATTGATGAGGGATTTTTGTTGAGGTTGGTGCATGGTTGATGAAATTTGTTTTGGTACAGGTTGATTACGTTGGTTGACAATGCTGACGGCTTGCCACAGATGCTCTCACATATATATTATAATTACAGGTTGTTTGGCACAGGTTGGTGCATGGTTGATGCTCTTGTTTATGGTACAGATTGATATATGTTGAGGATTGTTTCCTCATCTCAGTTGGTGCTGAGAATGCAAGTTGAGTCTTGCATATAGAGCTGGTGCTCTTGTAGAGTTGTACTCTATTTAGTTGTTGCTGATAAACACCAAGGATTGTAGTCCGTAATAAAAAGAAAATTGTACATACATCTTGTGTTATCTGTGTTCATTGTGGTGATTACTTGTTGATGATATATTGTTGATATATGTTGTTGATATATGCTCACATCTAAATGGTTATAAATGAAAACAATGGGTAATGAATAAATGTTGAATGCTAATTGATGATTTTTTGTGCAAGAGGGTAGTTTTGGGAAAAAGAACCCCACACTCATTCACCCCCCCTCTAAGTGTGGTAGGTGTGTCCAACAATTTCTTCTCTCAGGAAAAGTTCTTCTCCCTTCTTTCTTCACGAATTCAAGCTATTGATCCTTCTAGAGACAAAGGATAGGTTTACATCATTAATGGTCGTAAGGTTGACAAAAATAATGTGTAACAGCATGGATGAGGCACTTAGAACAATTTTCAGTCTTATTTCTCCCAATCTCCTTTTTCACATATATTCCTATAAGACTCCCAATGAAGCCTAGAAAACCTTGGAAGGGAAATTTGGAAAATATGATGAGGTGAGGGGACACATGCTGGAGGTGGAGCTGCTCACATTAGATCCAAAAATCTTCGACAATATCCAAGATTTCTTTACAAAATTCAAGGATTTACTGTCGCAACTCAAAGCTTGCGGTGTTGATAAATCATTAGAGGAGAAATAAATGGTTCTCACCATTATCTCCAAGCTTGGTCATGAATTCTCCGTATTCATGTCCACATTCCATACATTCAGATTCACCTCTAGAGCCGCCTGGAAGATGCCTTCTCTTGAGGACTTTATCGAATCCATGACACAAGAGAAAACTAATCTCATCAACATGGGCACAATCAAAGTCCCAAGGGTGCATTCACTCACTATGCATGATGGAATCCACAAATATCATAAATCTAAATCTAAATATAAACAAAAATCTCATGCACATCCGAAGAAGGAAGGGTACACAAAACCCTTCATCGATGCCTCTGGATCCAAAGGGGAAAAGGGAAGAAAAGGGGAGAAATGCACATACTATCACAAAGGATTCCATTTAGAATCTACATGCATGCAAAAAAAAAAATATATGATGTCTCAAATACTTCAGCAAAACAACCTTGGAGATCGCATCCTCGAGGGTGCAAAGAAGAAGAAGCTAGAAGATCTGAATTCCAAGAATGGAAATTCTAGCCATGCCTTGATTGCCATCAACTCCTCTCCCAATGCTTAGATCGTAGATTCAGGAGCATCACATCACATGGATGCCTCAAAAGAAGTTTATTCTTCATTGGATTCATGCAAAGATCTTCATATTCTTATGGGGGACATCTCTTTTTTCGAAGTCACCAACAAAGGAAGGATTGAACTCACCAACAGAAGCTTCGAGAATGTGCTGCATGTTCCCAATATTTCTGTCAACCTTATCTCTGTATATCAGATGATGAAATTTGGCACTAGAAATAAATTCATATTCACACCAAATTCTGTGGACATCTACGACATGCAAACCAACTCCAGGGTTTCTACCGGTGAGGTAAATCATCAGTCTAGATTGTATAATTTTTCTGAATTCATTGAACCTGATTCTTATGTACTGCTTACTCATGCTGATGAAAGTACTAGGATATGGCACAAAAGCTTTGGAAATTTTAATTTCAGATACATGTAATAGCTTAGCAAGCACAAATTAGTTGATGGTCTACCAGGCATCCATTTCTCCAAGGGAGTATGTGAGGGATGTGTTCTTGAAAAACACCCTCAAGAGAAATTCGAGAAAGGAAAGTCTCAACGAGATTTTGCACCTTTATATCTGATCCACAGTGACCTGATGTGTCCTTTTCCACATCGATAGATCAGAAAAGAGAGGTTTGTTCTCATGTTTGTTGACGATTTCTCACGTTTTACATGAATCAACTTTCTCAGGCAAAAATCCGAGGTATTTCAACACCTCAAAGATTTCAAAGCCCTGGTTGAGACACAGTCCAGAAAGAAGATCAAATTCCTCCGAACTAATAATGGAGGAGAGTATGTAAATCATGAGTTCCATAATATTTTCCATGAGGCAGGGATTCAGTTGCAACATACAGTTCCCTACACTCTGCAATAAAATGAATTTGTTGAGCAAAAAAACAGATCTGTAAAGGAGATGGCATCTTGCATGCTACATGCAAATTCACTACCACGAATACTATGGACCAAAGCACTTAACTATGAAACATAGATCCAAAACATATCTCCCCATAGATTTGTCAAGGATAAGACCCCCTATGAGGCTTGGAGCGGCCTCAAACCGGAAGTGACCCACATTCGCATTTTTGGTTCGCGTGCATGAGCTCAGATTCCATCTAAAAAGAGGAAGGCACTTAATCCACAGAGAACTGAGTGCATTTTTCCTGGATACCCTGATGGTGTGAAGGGATATCGGCTTATTGATATTTCCTTAGACCAGCTCATCATTGAGTGTAGTGTCCAATTCAAGGAAAGTTTCTTGCATGTACCTCAACAACTGCATGCAGACACCTTCACTCTTCCACCTGTTTGAGATGATGAGCATGCACATGCCGATTCTTCTTCAAACAAGAGTTCTGATTCAGAGGACTCAGATGATTTAGATTCAGAGTCAGTATAGTTGGATGCAAAGTTAGTACAGTCAGATGTAGAGTCAGAGCATTCAGATGCAGTTGTAGAGCCAGAGCAGAGGCCCAAGTGGGCACAAACTACTCTTCAGGATATAGGGGATCCTGTTGGTGATCCATCTGATACTAGGAGGACTCAATCTGATTTCGAGGAGCCTCTTGTTGCACTCACTAACATTGAACCATTTCCCTCCATGCATCTTTCCTTGGTACAGTCTTACAATCCACAATATTATGGTGAGGCTGCTGGAAATCCATTTTGGGAATACGCCATGCAAGAGGAGTACAACTCAATCCTCGAGAACTAGAATTAGGATCTGGTTCCCCTTCCTTCTGGGAGGAAACTTGTCAGATGCAAATGGGTCTACAGGACCAAGAGCATAGTGGATGGATATATCAACAGATACAAAGCCAATCTTATTGCCAAAGGATTTCAGCAGGTTCATGGTATTGACTATTATGAGACCTTCACTCCAGTAGTGAAGATGGATTCCATACGATTCGCACCTGCCATTGCGGAAACCAAGGGATAGGAAGTCCATCAGAGGAACGTGAAGAATTCATTTCTTCACGGTGATCTCTCTGAGGAGATCTACATGGAGCAGCCCAAGAGATTTAAGCAAGACTCATCTTTGGTATATCGATTGAAGAAGTCACTTTATGGACTCAAGTAGGCTCCGAGGGAATGTTATGACAATATGGATTCCTACGTATTGTCACAAAAATTTGTACGTTATAAATCAGAACCGAATGTCTACATGCTCAGGACGGATGATTCACTTCTACTTTTCGTTCTGTATGTCGATGATTTGTTGATAACGGGGTGCTCGACCTCAGCAATTGCTGCAGTCAAGAGGATTCTACATGACATGTTTTTTATGACAGACATGGGTTCTCTACACTTCTTCCTTGGACTCAAGATTAGTCAAGATGCATTAGGAATCAAATTTTCTCAGGCCTAGTATACACAAGATATCCTAGAGAGATTTCACATGAGAGACTGCAAGTCTCCTTCGACTCCTTTCCTATCAAGAGTCAAACTTGACGATGTTGGGGAGACTCCACTGGTTGACATCACACTGCAGAGATAGCTAGTGGGGATTTTGTTGTATCTCACACACTCTAGACCAAACCTCTCATATGTAGTAGGCATAGTTTCTAGGTTCATGCAGGAGACACATGAGATGCATTGGAAAGTTGCAAAGCGTATCCTTCAATACGTACAGGGCACCATCACCTTTGGGATTCGTTATGAAACAGACTCTACATTATATCTCATCGGGTTTATTGATTCCGACTGGGCTGGTGATAGCATTGAACGCAAGTCTACATTTGTTTACTCACTCAGTCTTGGTTTTCGACCTATCTGTTGGTCGAGAAAGAAGCAAGCTACCATTTCTCTATCATCAACCAAGGAAGAGTACAGAGGGGTATTTAACATAACCATTCAGGATATGTGGCTACAACATTTTCTCACTAAGTTGGGCATTCAGATTCATCGGTCGATTATCATCTAGTGTGACAAACAAAGCACTCTGAAGTTCTGGAGAGATCCAGTTCAAAGGCAGCAGATGAAGCACATCGAGATCCACATGCACTACATCTGGGACTTAGTACATAAGGGGATCATCAAATTGCAGTTATGTCCTTCAACAGAACAAATGACATACATCTTCACCAAGACCTTCATTGAGTAGAAATTCCATTCTCTGCGAAGTCGTCTTGGAGTGAAGGACACAATTGCCTAGCAACTATAGTTCTTCTCTTTACATACATTGTACCTTGAGGGAGGGTTTTTCCCATGAGGTTTTCCATCTTTCCTCACTTTATTTTCAGTGTATCTTTTGTACTTGGGTACCTAACATGGCCTCATTGCCAAGACCCAATATTTATTTCCACCATAGTGATGTTCAGGGGGGGTGTTGGAGTTACTTCACACACACCTAGGATTTATTTTTCCTAAGGTTTTTCATTTTTTATTAGTCAGAATTAGTAATTATCTAGTCTCCTATAATTTAGGGGAGAATATTCCACCTAGAGAATGTTTTCTTTCAATTGACACTTTGGTTTGACTAGTTGAGTTGAGTTTAGATGTTGCATTGGTTTTGTCACCATACAACATTGGGATCATCACCATGATAATTCAAACTTGCCTTAGTATCATCACCAAAGTGACACATTGGCCTTGATTCCCTGATTTAACTCCTCACTACTCTATGTTCATTCAGTTAACTCAACTAGGTGGCAGTTTACTCCTGTAACTACCCGAGAGACTAGACTAGGTGGCAGTTCACTCTTGTAACTGTTGGTGTGTGTCCAGATCACTCTATACAAAAACTATGACACATCTTTTATCCTCAAGTCGAACTCATTGAGTTATACAAAGTATATCATGTGTAAATTATTCATTATTCACAATGGTTAATGACAAATTCTTTCATTATTTCTTTCCTTCTTCTTCTTTCTTATATTCTCTCTGCAAATGTGTGTATCATTGTTTCGATAGATATATTCTATGCAGGTTCAACACATTTACATTTTGTACATGAGAGAAACAGTGCTTCGGAACAGAGTTGTCGCCCAGGTAAAAGTGCAATGGAAGAACTTTAGTCCTGAGGAGGCCACTTGGGAATTGGAGGAATATTTGCATAAATCTTATCCAACCATGTTCCGAGAAAAGAATGAACACTGAGGAAAGTGTTGTACTGAAGGGGTAAAGGAAGTAATATCCCCCAAAATAGATTATTATTGAAGTATGAAAAACACTTATGAATTTATTTTCGTTTTTGGTAAGTTTGAATTTAGGAAATTATTTCCATTTATGGAAATTCTGAATTTGGAATTTAGTTAATTGTAATTTATTATTATGACTATTGGGAAAATATTTGTTTTTACCAACCAATGATTTGACTATGACACTTATAAGAAACAAATATTTTTATAATTATTGTTGAGCGACAAATGGAACAACCACGTTGAAATCTGTTGACCATGACTCCATGAGTGGGGAACATGTTTGAACTACCTCAGGGTTGCCATGAACTTTCATCATTTGGCTTCACACTTTGAGGGAAAATCTGTAACACATCAAAATTTCTCACTTCGATGATGTCACATTCTCATTTTCATAAGTGTCACAAGTGTCATTCTTTTTTTGCAAGTGTCGTAAGTGTCACTTTCTCATTCTGTAAGTGTCACTTCATGAACGACACCATGAAAACACTTGATACAAACCAGATTCCCTTTGAAAAGAGGAAGGCACTTAATCCACAGAGCACTGCGTGCATTTTTGTTGGATACCCTGATGGTGTGAAGGGATATAGGATTATTGATCTTTCCTCGGACCAACTCATCATTGAGTGTAGTGTCCAATTCAAGGAAATATTCTCACATGTACCTCAACAACCACATGCATACACCTTCACTCTTCCACCTGTTCGATATTATGAGCATGCACATGCTAAATTTTCTTCAGACGGGAGTTCTTATTTAGAGGACTTAGATGATTCAGATTCAAAGTTAGTACAGTCAGATGCAAAGTCAGTATAGTCAGATGCAAAGTCGTATCATCCAGATGCAGTTGCAGAGCTAGAGCAGAGGCCCAAGTGGACATAGACTACTCTTCAGGATGTAGGGGATCTCGTTGGTGATCCAGCTGATACTAAGAGGACACAATCTGATTTTGAGGAGCCTCTTGTTGCACTCACTTCCACTGAACCATTTCCCTCCATGCATATTTTATTGGTTCAGTCTTCTGATCCACAATATTATTGTGAGGCTTCTGGAAATCCATTTTGGGAATCCGGCATGCAAGAGGAGTACAACTTAATCCTCGAGAACCAGACTTGGGATCTGGTTCCTCTTCCTTATGGGAGGAAACTTGTCAGATGAAAATGGGTCTACAGAACCAAGGTCACAATGGATGGATAGATCAGCATATACAAAGCCAGTCTTTTTGCCAAAGTATTTCAGTAGGTTCATGGTATTGACTATGACGAGACCTTCACTCCAGTAACGAAGATGGATTCCATACGATTGGCACCTTCCATTGCGGAAACCAAGGGATGGGAAGTCCATCATATGGACATGAAGAATTGATTTCTTCACAGTGATATCTCTGAGGAGATCAACATGGAGAAACCCTAGGGATTTATGCAGGACTCATCTTTGGTCTGTCGATTGAAGAAGTCATTTTATGGCCTCAAGAAGGATCCGAGGGCATGCTATGACAATATGGATTCCTACCTATTGTCTCAGAACTTTGTACATTGTAAATCAGAACCGAATGTCTACATGCTCAGGATGGATGATTCACTTCTACTTTTAGTTCTATATGTCGATGGTTTGATGATAACGGGGTGCTCAACTTCAGCAATTGTTGCAGTCAAAAGGATTCTACATGAAAGGTTTTTGATGACGGAAATGGGTCTGCTACACTTCTTCCTTGGACTCGAGATCAATCAGGATGCATTAGGAATCAAACTGTCTTAGGCCAAGTATACATGATATCTCCTTGAGAGATTTCACATGATAGGCTACAAGTATCCTCCGACTCCTTTCCGATCAGGATTCAAACTTAAGGATGGTGGGGAGACTCCACTGGTTGACAATACACTACACAAATAGCTAGTGGCAAGTTTCTTGTATCTCACACACTCTAGACCAAACCTCTCATATGCAGTTGGCATAGTTTCTAGGTTCATGCTGGAGCCGCATGAGATACATTGGAAAGCTACAAAGCGTATCCTTTGATACGTACAGGGCACCATCACCTTTGGGATTCATTATGTAGTAGACTCTACATTATATCTCATCTGGTTTATTGATTCCGATTGGGCTAGTGATAGCATTGATCACAAGTACACATATAGTTACTCACTCAGTCTTGGTTCCGGGCCTATCTGTTGGTTGAGAAAGAAGCAAGATGACATTTCTCTATCTATAGTCGAGGCAGAGTATAGAGGGGTATTTAACATAACCATTCAGGATATGTGGCTACAACATTTTCTCACTGAGTTGGGCATTTTGTTTCATCGGTCGATCATCATCTGGCGTGACAACCAGAGCAATTTGAAGTTCTGGAGAGAACTAGTTCAGAGGCAACGGACGAAGCACATCGAGATGCACATGCACTACATCTGGAACCTAGTACACGAGGAGATCATCGAATTACTATTCTGTACTTCAGTAGAACATATGACATACATCTTCACCAAGACCTTCACTAAGTATAAATTCCATTCTCTGTGAAGTCGTCTTGGAGTGAAGGACACACTTGCCTAGCAACTGTAGTTCTTGTCTTTACATACATTGTACCTTGAGGGAGGGTTTTTCCCATGAGGTTTTCCCTCTTTCCTCACTTTATTTTCAGTGTATCTTTTGTACTTGGGTACCTAACATGGTCTCATTGTTGAGACCCAATATTTATGTTCACCATAGTGATGTTCAACGGGGGTGTTGGAGTTACTTCACACACACATAGGATTTATATTTCCTAAGGTTTTTCCATTTTTATTAGTCAAAATTAGTAATTATCCAGTCTCCTATAATTTAGGGGAGAATATTCCACCTGGAGAATATTCTCTTTCAATTGAAGCTTTAGTTTGACTAGTTGAGTTGAGTTTAGATGCTGCATTGGTTTTGTCACACTACTACATATTGTAAAAATTCCGACGTTTTATTTGCGGCGTTATGGACAAAATTGTCCATATTGTCACAAAATAGAGGAAATTTATAAAAAAAAAAGTTCATGTTGCCCGATAACGTCGCTCTTGCCACGTTAACATCGGTCTTGCCATGTTAACGTCGCTCTTGCCACATTTTCCACTGGAACGTCTCTCTTGCCATGTTTTCCACTGGAACGTCTCTCTTGCCACGTTTGTGAAGATGTATGTCGCAATTGCCACAT